>JADLZN010002167.1:0-210000 GCA_018155175.1 Sinocyclocheilus anophthalmus | reverse complement strand
CTGATATCTGAATTGGAAAACAAGACAAAAATCCTGAGTAAAAAATGCATTTTTATAATCATTTTGTGTAATGTGGGTACATGAGATATCCATTACTCAACATTCAACATCTGACAGATAATTTTTAATAAGTGCAAATATTCCATGTGTTCGTTTACAGTAGTTTTGCTTTTTCTATAAATGTGCAAGCAGCAGAAGAGATGAAGAACGGTTCAGAGCTTGAAGTCTGCTGCAGAAACAGAAAAACAAGCCTGATATTTTCTGTTTCTAATACTGGCCTAATCAAATCAATGCTGATAACGTCTTTAAAACGTCCTGATAACCGATTTGGTCGCTCACTGAAATATTGTGCGGCTCTGATATTCAATACAACTCTCATATTTTACCGCAGCACTTTGTAAATCAAATCAAAGCAGAAACACAGAAAGCGTTTCATATCTTCAGCTCTGAAAGCCTTTATAAATAATCACTTCTGCAAGCAAGCGTCTCACCCTGAACTCCTCTTTGATTGGACTGGAGTTGGTCTGAGGATCCAATCGGTTCATGTCGTAGTAAACCGAGCGAAGCTGATTGGCTGGGATGGTGGTGTCGCCGCAGAGACACGCCTCCAAGATGGCGTCATGAATGAAGACATACTGCTCCTGACAAACACAAGAAAGCAGATCCAGTACGACTGAAGACTATCTAATGATGACGGAACGTTTTTTTTTTAAAGAAATTACTACTTTTGTTCTTCAAGAACACATTAAATCGATCAAAAGTGACATTAAAGACATTTATAATCTTACAAAAGATTTCTATTTCAAATAAATGCTGTTCTTCTGAACTTTTTTAAACTGTGAATCCTGAAAAATAAAATGCATCACAGTTTCCACAGAAATATTGTGCAGCACGACTGTGTTCAACATTGAACACAATAAATATTTTAAGTATTATTATTATTATAAATGCTTAATTTGAATTAAAATTAAACAATTGTTACCTATTAATATACATTTTAAATGAATGCAACTATGTAAATAGTGAAATATCATTAATAATTATTGTAATTAACATTTAATTTGAATAAAATGTATACTTTGAAATATTAATATAATTGTTAATTAATATACTAGTAACAAATATTATAAATAAAATACCTTAATATAAATTTTTTTAATATAAGTAAGGAAAGAAAATTAAGCATTTTTTAATTAATAATATAAAATCTGAATTAAAATGTAGCCATTTTAATTATTAATATAAATGTTTAATCAAATATCCTATGTCCATTAATGTATTAAGAAAATGCCAACTTTGAAAAGAGAATCGCGATTATACGATTTCTGAAGATCATTAACGCTGAAGCTGGATTCAATGTGTCGGAAAATACAGCTGCGCATCACAGACAATACATTACAGTTTAACAGAGATTCACATAGAAAACAGTTATTTGAAATAGTACAAATATTTACTATGTTTTTTCTGTATTTTTGATCAAATAAATGCAGCACTGATGAGCAGAAGAGACTCTTTCAGAAATCTTTTGAACAGTACAGTAGGTCATAACTGCTTGATTTCCTCCGTCGCTGTGCTGCTTCTCTCTCTTCATCTGCTTTGTATTCATGGAATTTGTCAGCGTTGCGAATGCAGATGCCGCTGTGATTGCACTCATTTGTTTCACGAGGGACTTTGACGGTGTAAAACAGAAAGAACATCAAACTGTATTAGCAGCGAGTCGTCATGCGTGATGCGACGAGCGTTTGATGGAAATCACTGCTGAAGTGACATTTCCGCAGCATCTTGGCCTGTCGCTTTGACTAGATAGTGAGGACGGGGTCAGCGCGTCTCTGATTAGGCATCCGCCGTGACCTCTGACCTTTCCGGTGGCACGTCCAATCAGAATGCAGCTTAAAAAGCATGCAATCAGCAGCGGAGCTCTAATGAGTGTGTGTCACCCAGAATGATTAGTGACGGTTCAAACACGCGTGTGAAAAGGTAACGTGTGCCCGTCGGGCGTCAAAGCGTGCCAAAACACCTGCGAGCGACACACACACACACACAACTCCCTCACACTCCTCGTCTCACACACACACCACCACACCCACACACACACACCACACACCACACGTCCCTCACTCTCTCTCTCTCACACCACACACCCACCCAAAAACCCACTACACACCACAAACACCACACACACACACACACACACACACACACACACACACCGTCTGAAGGTCACTGAACTTCAGCAGGGTGAATCAGGCTTCTCAAATACCAGTGCAGACGTCAGCTCTGAAGCATTTGCTCATTAAACGCAGCGATGCAGTCGAGAGAAACGACAGCAGATGCTGCAGAAACCCGTCAGGAGCCGTAAAAACTCAAACGCATTACGGCTCTTAAAGCACCTGCATCTGACCGATCGACTGTTTCTGAGACGCTCACATGTTAATATGTGACCCTGCAGCACAAAAGCAGAGTCGCTGGGGTATATTTGTAGAAATAGCCAAAAATACATTGTATGGGTCACAATTATACATTTCTCTTTTATGCCAAAAATCATTAGGATATTAAGTAAAGATCATGTTCCATGAAGATATTTTGTGAATTTCCTACCGTAAATATATTAAAACTTCATTTTTGGTAATATGCATTGCTAAGAACTTTAATTTGGACAACTTTAAAGATGATTGTCTCAATATTTAGATTTTTTTTGCACACTCAGATTCCAGATATTCAAACAGTTGTATCTCAGCCAAATACTGTCCGATCCTAACAAACCATACATCAACGGAAGCTTTTTCATAAACATTGACTTGTTTTGTGCTCCAGGGTCACAAATAGCAGCGGCATGTTTGACGTGCTGGAATCAGACATGCGTGCATTTACTGTGCTTTAACAGCTTTCTGTTCAACCTCCTCGTTTCTAAAGCCTCTTATACTAGAACCATATTTATCCCTACTTCTCTCTCAATTAAAAAAAATCTCTACATATAAATTAAACAACTACTATACATATTTATAATATTAAAACATCATTTTTATTTGTTTAATATCTAAATCAGACAATAAATTATAATGCACTCAGTTTGACTAAACCTCTGCATTAGTTAATCTGCGTCGATCCCTCATTTAGTTTGTTCTAACCTCCACGTTTCATGTTATTATTATTAATAAGTAATCATATTATTCATTAATTTTATTAAATGCTACAATTAAATACTTAAAAAAAATATACGAAATAATTGAATTTAGCCATATCCTCTTATTAAAAGAATATTGTTATTTGTTATATTTTTATTTACTCTATTCCCATCTATTTGTGTGTCGGGTTTGTTGCTAAACCCTCTAATTTTTAATTTATTATATTTATTAAATCTCATCATAATACATATAAACACATAAAAATAATATTATTTAAAAATAATATTTAAAAAACACAGATGTTATGCCTAGGCCTATAAATAGTATTATTTTTTTATATAGAAACTAATATAATTCACATCACATTGATTTGTATACAATTTATACTATCTATATATTTCTATATACATAGTTGATGGATAAAAAATCAAATAAAAATATTTTATAAAATAGCCTTTATATCATATAATATCATCACAATGTAAACAACAGAAAGTTGTACACTCTATTTCAGACCCATGATACTCTCCGCGTTTTCAACATGTACTTGACAGGCTCAGTGTGGTGAAGGTGAAGAGGTCAGAGGTCAGAGATCAGAGGTCAAAGGTGAGGGAAGGAGTACCTCGGTCCTGCACCTGTTGACTCTGCGCGAGTCGCAGCTCTCTCACACAGTATGTGTCGACGACTCCTCCTCCCCTCCGCCATGTTCCAGCAAGAGTCATCACGCTTAAAGCGCCGGTTGTCGCCCGCCCCGCCGCACTGTGAGACCCAATCAAAAACACAGATTCAGATCGACAGATAAAACCATGGGAAATAAAACAATCAATCCCACTAATGGCAACATCTGTCTGGAGAAGACCTTCAACTCAATCTGAAGTTTATTTGTGAGTCGGAATTACTATAATAATGAGTTTCTGTTTAGTAAAAAAAATCTTTCTTGAATTCATAATTACAAGTTTTATGTATGTATTGATAAGTTTTAAATAACTTTTACATTAGTTCCAACTTCTCTTACTTGATTGTAATGTCAACATATAAAAATCAGAATGTCACACACACACACACACACCACACACACACACACCACACACTCACCCACACACACACCACACACTCACACACACACTCACACTCTCTCACCCACACTCACACTCACACTCACTCACACACACACACTCACCTCGCTCACTCACACACACACACACAACTCTAACTCACACACACTCTCTCACACACACAAAAACACACACACACACACACCACACACAACACACCCCACTCCACTCACACTCACACACACACTATCACACTCTCTCACACACACACTCTCATACACAATCATATTCACACACTCACACACACACACACCACACTCACACACACACACACACTCACACACACACACACACACACACACACGCCACCACCTCACACGCACATCACTCCCTCACGTCACTCACTCACTCACTCACACTCACACACACACTCACACTCAAACACACACTCCACTCACACCTCACACACTCACTCACACCTCACACACTCACTCACACCACGACATCACATCACACTCACACTCACACACACACACACACACACACACACCCACACATCCCACCCTCACACACACATCACAGTCACGCACCGCACTCACCTCACTCACCCACACACAGTCCACACACACACACCACTCCACTCACACAACACACACAACACACACACTCACACACAACATACACACACACACACCAACACACAGCACACACACACACACACTCACCGCACACACACACACACAACAAACACACACACACACACACACACTCCACACACAACACACACTCACACACACACCACACACACACACCACACTCCACACGCCCACCCACCACTCCTCACTCCTCCAAGCAACTCACGCACTCACTCACCACACAAACACACACACACACACACACCACTCCCACACACACACACACACACACACACTCACACTCACACACACACACCCCACACACCTCACACACACACACACACTCACACACCACACACAACCAACACACACTCACACTCACACTCACACTCACACTCACACTCTCACTCACTCACACACTCAGTCACTCACACACTCACGCACGCACGCACGCACGCCAACTCACTCAACTCACGCACGCCTCTCGCCGCTACGCCGCACCACACACAGCACGCACGCTCACACACACCACACAACACACACACACACTTAGCACTCACATACAGCACACACACACACACACACACCACACACCTCGAGCACATCACACTCACTCACACACACACACACACACACTCACACACCACCACACACACACACACAAACACACCACCACACCACTCACACTCCACTTCACTCTCACACACACACCTCACACTCACACTCACACACACCCACTCACACTCACACTCACACACACAAACCTCCACTCACACAACCTCACACTCACACACACTCACTCCATCACAACTCCTCACTCATCCCACCACACACACACCTCACTCACTCACTCACTCACTCACTCAACCACTCACACACACACACTCACACACAAACAAACAAACACACACACACACACTCACACACACAACCACACAAACACACACACACACACCTCCCACTCACACCACCCCACCCACTCACACTCACACTCACCACACCACACACACACACACATTTAATTTATTTCAACATTCTGACTGGTAGTGTTGATATAATAATAACAGCAACCTCTGTTCAATCTTATTACAATGAGTGTTTCATGATGTGCTTCATTTGTACTTTAACATTTTTCAAAAATGTAAACATGGATCCATTTTATAATGATAATATCTAAAACCTTCATTGTTATATTGATAGACTGCTATCTCAAATGCATAATGCAAAACTAAAATTCAAATGACACATGAAGGTCAACTGTGTTGGTGTCTATAGCTAGAGTCTCTGTATTTGTGTGTTCTGGTACCTGCATTGGACCGGTAGGTTCCTCGTTGGGGGGGGATTTGGCTTGACCCGCCGCACGCATCCCAGCAGACCGTGGCGTGATACAACGCCCGTGATCCGGCCACCGTGAAAGAAACTGACTGATCTCACGGATCTCGTGAGCTCCTCGCTGCAGAACGGACAGAGACTTCATCATCAGATCTCATACACTTCATCATCATCATCAGACCCGAGCTTTACTAATGAACACACACTTCATCATCACACCCGAGCCGCTCCCATTTACACACTCTGTATCTGCTGACAGTTGAGTAAAATCTACCAACACTACAACAGCTAGTGAAGAGCTTTTCATTAAACTCAGCATTGATCAAAAGCAGTCCACACTTATCAAACCTACATATTTCTTTCTAACAAAACCCCATCAAAACTGTGTAAACATTTTCAAAAAAATTACATAAATGTTCACTTTCAGATGAAAAAAGTGATACATTTTTCACATCAACAGGCATATTCATGTTTATCAATAAAATTCAGTCCAAAAGTGTGTGAAAGCTAAATATATTTGACAAAAGTTTTGACACTAATATAACTCCATAGATAATTTTCCAGAAAATGTTTTTGACACTAATTGTACTCCATACATCAAAATGACCCGAACACAAAAACATGTAACATTTTTATAAATAAATGGTTGTATCTCTTATAAAATTACTGTAAAAAATCTGAAAAAAATAAATGATGTGTATTTTGAGGGTCTTGAAGCATGTGCAAAGCTTTATTCCCTTACTATAAACTAAAAGCAAAAGCAAAAAATCCGCACACCAAACAAAATGCAAAGTTCCAAGTTCTTTTGAACAAAAATGTATTCCTGAAGATTTACATGAAAGAGACCACAAAAACTAAAGTGCACTAACAAAAAAGGACCGTGAACTTTGCATGTCGTTTGGTGTGCATGTCATTTTTTTTTTTAATCGATTTTATCCACACACCCAACAATATTTTCTATTTTTCTCAATTGGCGCAGAATTTGTTCATATTTTTGACTTAGTTTAAATTATGCATTTTTAAAAGTGTTTAAGTATTTGTTCCGGGCCAGACGGAGCTGATTAATGGATGTGAAGGGCGTCTCCTCACCTTCTCCACCGCAAACGTTCTGATGACGTACTCGGACAGAAGCTGCGTCTCGATCAGCGTCACCTTGATGTCTCTGTAGATCTCGGTGTCGTCCGGCCAGTACTTACAGCACTTCACCTGACACACACACACACACACACAGACCTTCATCAGAGGAGCCCGGCTTCGAGTCCAGCTCGCAACTTCAGGAAGCCGCTTAAACCTCACTAAGCAGTTTACTATTTCTGCAACTGACGTCATACACAAATGATAATTCAAAGTGCATTAAATAAAAATGCGTTTGAATGCATAAATGCAAAGTGCATTTTATTTGCAATAAAAAGAAAAATAAATAAAAACGATACAAAAAAGTAAAAAAATATGTAAGTTTCTGCAACAGAATTAAAAAAAAAAAGCATCTTGCAATTTGGACAGTTTTTTCGTCAGAATTCTGAGAGCATTTGCAATTCCGTTTTATTATTATTACTTTTTTTTCACCATGGAATTAAAAAAAAAGATAACTTTAAATTTAAATTAAAGCATTTAAATGTTAACTAATTATATCCTTTTTCTTTTTAGTTTTTCAGTTTTGATGTGAAAAAACAAACAAAC
Source organism: Sinocyclocheilus anophthalmus (assembly GCA_018155175.1). NCBI lineage: Eukaryota > Metazoa > Chordata > Actinopteri > Cypriniformes > Cyprinidae > Sinocyclocheilus > Sinocyclocheilus anophthalmus. The sequence continues at coordinate 202,173 of JADLZN010002167.1, read as the reverse complement.
ACTACATTGTAAAAATGATTTGTTGGTTTAACTTCAATTAAATAGCCTTAAGTAAGCCTTTTGATACAACAAATCAAACAAAACAACAAGTTGAGTTGATTTAAACTACAAATTTGAGTTGATACAAAGAAACCGATTTGATTATTCATTATATTTTTATATTCTGTGTACATTCTAGTAAATTTGTAGTCTTTCTGAGGAGTAAATGCTGATGTGGAGATGAAGAGCATCTCTCGCTCGTCTCACTATCACGTCGTGTCTGACCTTTTGTCTGAAACGGTGGCATGTGATTGCGCTCGGTTTCAAATGTCACCCGATCACATTAAATGAACCCTTCAGCGGCGGTGAGCAGGTCAAGTGCTCCTGATTAACACAGGTATTGATGGAGAAACTCCAGATCAATACAACCGCGAGGATCATCCTCCATATGCTCTCACTTCAACAGCATTAACTCCCATTGATTCAGTTTCTCAAACGCATCAGATAAACCTCTATCAATACTTTCATGTTTCTGAAAAACATTCATAGCATTTTCATTTAATGACTCTAAAATGTCAAGAGATGTAATCATCAAATAAAAGCCAAGCAGATATTGTTACACCTTCAATTAATGTGAGTCACACATCTTAATCACTTTTTTATAAAGAGTTTTTACTAGGGCTGTCAGTCGATTAAAAATTGTAATCTCATTAATCGCAAACTAAATTTGGCTGCGAAAATACCCCCAAAAGATAATTTAAAGCTATTATTGTGTTGAATGTTTACTCGACTGCCTAACATAAAGTATGGAACATAAAAGAAGATAATTTGAGAAACATCTCAATATTTTTTGTTCATGCAATGAAAGTGAATAGTGACCAAAACAACTTAGTTACCAACAGTATTCAAAATACCTTCTTTTATGTTGTGCAAAAGAAAGTAAGTCATTCAGGTTTGAAACAACATGAGGGTGAGTAAATGATGACAGAATTTATTTATTTATTTATTTTTGGTGAACTATCCCTTTAATGTTTTTTTTTATGAAATTAAATGTTTTATAATGAAATTATCCTCCATACGAAAAACAACGACCCCGCTAGTGGCGGTAAATGTCTTGTATGTATTCGTTCGTCAAACGGCTGATTTCATTCAGAATTCAGTAACGGCTCTCTAATGCATGGGCTAACTGATCATTGATTCACTTGATTCGTCAAGACGGCTTATATCCTTCAGGAATGCAGTAAACGCTTCTCTAATATGAATGGGTTACGAATCATGATTCACATCGATTCGTTCAAAAAACGGCTGAGATCTTCAGGAATTCAGTAACGTCTCTAGATTGATGGGCACTGATCATTGATTCCAGCTTGATTCGTCAAACGGTCTGATTCATTCAGGAATTCAGTAATGGCTCTCCTATATCAGGTCCTACGGATCATTGATTCACGTCGATTCGTTCAACGACTGCTCATTCAGGAATCAGTAACGGCTCTCTCTATAGTGGGTCACTGAAATCATGATTCACTGATTCTTCAACGGCTGATTTCATTCAGGGATTCAGCTAAAACCTCTCTTATAGGGGCTAACGTATCATGATTCACTCGATGCGTTCCAAACGGCTGATTCATTCGACTTCAGTCACCTGCTCTCTATTGAATTGGCTCTGATCATTGATTCACTCGATTCGCCCACAGCTGATTCAATTCAGGACTTCATAACGCTCTCTAATGAATGGGCTACTGAAGCTTGATTCACTCGCTTCGTTCAACTGCTGATTCTTCAGAAAGGAATTCAGTAAACGGCTCCTATTGAATGGGCTACTGAAATCTGATTCACTCGATTCCGTTCAACGGCTGTTCAGTCAGAATTCAGTAAAGCTCTCTATCTGAATGGGCCTGAATCTATTGATTCCCCATCGATTCGTTTACACGCTGATTCATTCAGGAATTCGTACAGTCTTCTCTATATGAATTGGGCTACTGATCATTGATCACTCGTTCGTCTCAAACGCTGATTCATTCGGTTCAGAAAACGGCTCTCTCTATAAATTGGCTCTGAATCATTGATTCACAAATACTCGATTTCTTTCAAAACGCGGATTCATCAGAACTAAACACCGGCTGTGTTCTCACAGACACACAACATTCTGCTGTGGCTTTTTAGGTAATTCTTCGTTGCTGAATTGGGAAACACCTATATTGGGGTTTAAAAATATGTACAAACAGTTGTATAACATCCCATTTGCCTTGTTCTTCATGACAAAAACAGCACTGGTGTGATATCGCTTATCATATGATATAAATATGAGACAAAAACTCATACAGGGGCATTTTTTTGCCCCAGTATCTTGAATTTTAGGGCATAACTGCATTTATGGAGTTGTTGCTCTGCATCATATTTGTCAACAGTGAACTGTATGAAATGCAAGATGACGTACAGGTCTGGGGGCGGGGCCAGAGCGTTAACGGCGTTAAAATATTTTAATCTCGTTATTTTTTCATAACTAATTAATTAAGTTAACGCATTAAACTGACACAACCCTAATTTTTACTAAGAAGTGTTGTAAGTAATTACATTAATATAATTAAAATTAAAACATGTGACATAAAATAGCATACTGGTGTAGCACCAGTAGGTCATAGGAAACCACAATGTATTATTTCGTACTTTGTCTAAGACTAGTCTATTAAGTCTATTAATAAAATAAAACAGCCAGTTAGATATTTTTTTACAACTTTAATTAATGTGAATTCACACACCTTAATCTTTATTTTTTAATGAAAAAGAAAAAAAACTTTTAATGTATTCTAGGCTATATGATAGCTTTAGATAGTTATAGTTTAGATTACATTTTTTTGGTGCTTCTTTAATATAAACAAACCTAGAATAATTAAATTGCTGAAAATAAAAAAAGCCTATTTTCAAAAGAATTTTCTTTCTAGACATTTTAAAGTATTCTTTACAAACAAATCTTGTCATTCATAAATAAATCAATAAATACCAAAAAATTATGGCAGTCTATATTTTAAAAGTTATGATTACTTATTTGGTGATCTCGAACCATCCCTAGTTAATAAACATGGACATACTTAATTATTCATCTTTTGAAACATCTGCCAGCCAATCAGAATTCAGCAATGCACTGCTATAAAGCGTCTCCAGAAGGATGTTCCTGAGGAATCTCTCGGCGATGTAATTCACACATTAATGTTCTCATTCACACATTACGCTCAGCTAAATGAGTTCTGCACTTCCAGATGTGACACGATACCCGACCTCACACGTCTGACACTCACAGAGCGACCGGACCGGACCACGTCTGGACTCAGTTCAGCTCTAACTCCATTACACTTCTCACGCAACGCAAATAAAACCTCATTATGTGGCAATATAACCGTCAGAGAGTCAGTATTAGAACAGCAGCCTTATTACTACTCACCCCTGCAGCAGCACACAGCACTTTCCATCCATACGCACACGAATAAACATAAGCACAGTGTATATGACAACATGATTACAAAATCCACTTTACAGTAAGACCGTGGCACAATCACCGCACGCCGGAGAGAGAGAGAGAGAGAAAGAGAGAGAGAGAGAGAGAGAGAGAGAGAAAGGAGGAAACACGGAGACACTTGCTTCTTTTCCCAGAGATACATCGAGTGCAGAAATTCAATTTTCTCCAGCATCATTAGAGCCGGAATGTGATTGGAGACACGAGACGGAGACACACGAGAGTCTCCCGCTGAGACGACCTCCGAACTACTCCATTCAGAGTCCTTCCTCCCGGATCAGATGACAAAAAAACCATCATCATTTCAGCAGTTAGAATCTGTGCTGTAATTGAGTGAGCAACAAGAGAGAGAGAGAGATAAGTTTGTGTTGGGTGCCTGTTCCTTGATACATGTTTATGAGGACACATACCTGTATCATGACTTGGGTACTACATGTAAACATGGTTTAGGATTTACACTTTCCCGTGTCCCCAGAAACCAATGATGGATGAGAATGATAACTTTGAGAGATGTATAGATAAATGGATGATGAATGTGAATGATGGAGAATGATCGATAAATGGATGGATGGAATATGAGGTGGAAGAGATGGATAGATAAATGGATGAGATTGAACGTATGATGGAGAGATGCGATAGATCAATGTGATGGAATGATGAATGAATGAGAATATGGATGGAAGGATAACCATGGAAGGATTGCTGGTGGATGGATGGAATGATAACCGTGGATGGATGGAACGAAAACAATGTAAAGATGATGATGGATGGATTGGATGATAAACTGAGGATGGGTAAGAATGAACAATAAAACATGAAGATGATGGAAGCCACAGTGGCTGGATGTAACGATAACATGTAAGAATGGATGGAAGACTGGCCACTAACGGGAGATGGATGACACACAGTGGATGGATGGAACGTAAACATGGACGAATTTGCTGGAATATGTATGATGATGGAACAATCACCCTGGCGAGGATGATGGATACACAGTGGATGATGGAACCTAAACACCCTAGGAAGGATGGGTTGAGGGCATGGAACAATCAACATGGAGGATGGATGGAAGACACGTGGATGGATGGACAATAAACAAGGAAAATGATGGATGTTGGAACAATAAAACAATGGAAGGATGGATGGAAGACACAGTGGATGGATGGAACGATAAAACATGGAAGGATGGATGGAAGAACAGTGGGATGGATGGAACGATAAAACTGGAAATGGATGGAGGGATGAACAATAAATTGGAGTATGGGTGGAAGATGGATTGATGGATTGACAATAACATGGAAGATTGTGGCAGAAGGATGGATGGATGGAACCCTAAAACATGACGGTGGATGGAAGCCCCATTGGATGGATTGAGACGATAAACATGGAAGTATGGGATGGATAACATAAAACATGGGGATGTGTGGCAGACTGGATTGGATCTAATGGAACACTAAAACATGGAAGGTGGAGGAAACCAGTGTGAGGAACATAAACATGGAAGAATTGATGGATGGATTGTAACAATAAACAATGGGCAGCTGGGGGATGCATTTTTGTGTGTTTTGTCTCCAGAAAAAAATTCCTCCTTCAGGATCCAAACCTGCCTCTCCTTCTCTCTCTCTCTATCTTATCTTCACCTCCATCTCTCCGTCTCTCTCTCTCTCTGTCTTGCTCTCTCTCCGTCTCTCTGTCTCTCTCTCTCTGTCTTGCTCTCTCTCTGTCTCTCTCTCTCTCTCTCTCTCTCTTGCTCTCTCTCTCTCTCTCTGGCTCTCTCTCTCTCTGTATATCTCTCTCTCCTCTCCTCTCTCCACTCTCGCTCTCTGTCCTCCTCCTGTCCGTGGTCCAATCTCTGTGAATCTCCATATCCAGACTGAGTGTGGCTGCAGATGGGCGTCAGTGGAGCGCGGCGGTGGGGTCTCCGTGGGGAAGCAGCGCCGCTCGAGCCCACATTAGATCAGCATCATATAACAGACCGGCTCAGACCAGCTCAGACCGGCACATCTGGACCAGAGGAGATCCATGACTGATCACAATCTGTTCAAACAGGGCTTGATCGTTATGATGCCACGACAAATGCAACAAATGCATGATGAGCATCAGGACCTTTTCAACTTTTTTTTTTTAACTCGTATTTTAGGAGCAAAACGTTGTTTGAAGTCTATGAGCCTCTACAGATCTACTGTTTAAGAGCAAATGATTCAATCAAATTACAAGTCTTTTATATAACTGTTATGATGAAGTTTATTCAGTCTTAATGCATTTAGCTCTACTTTAAACATGTTGAACTTTAATGGTAATTAAATGAATCAGACTGCTAATGACTGTAATTAAATGAGCTGATTTCAGTGCTCTTCTGTTGTGAATCAGGTAAACTCATTCACAGCATTAAATAAACAAATGGTTTATTATTTAAAAGGATGAGATGTAATTGCAGGAAACCTCCAGATTGACAGCCGTTCTTCAGCAGCGACTCTTAAATATCTCTTATACAAAGCATTTCTGTCATTATAATCAGCGTTTCTCCGTCTGTCTGCGGATTGGGCGGTTTGTGCTGTTCTGTCTGATAATGAGCTTCATTGATCAGTTTCTGGCCACTTCACATTGATGAAGCCCAGAATGCATCATTTACTCAGCAAGTGATCCTGCGGGAGTCGATCTCACACACTCTGAACTGCAGACACCACACACTCACACATATTGACACACTCACTTCACAACACACACCCCCAACACTCACTTAACACACACACACACACACACACACACACACACACACACACACACACACACACTCTCTCTCACAACAACCCACACACACATCTCGCACAACACCACAAGTACTCTCTCTCGCTCTCATCTCTCTCCTCTCTCTCTCTCTCTCTCACACTCAACACACACAGACACACTCTCTCGCGCACACACACAGACACACACACACGCGCGCACACACACAACAACAACACGGACTCTCTCTCTCTCGCCTTCTAGCGCTCCTACACACACACCAACAACCACACACACACACACATATCACACCTAAACACACACACACACACAAACAACAAACACACACACACACCTCTCTACACCCACACACACACCTCGCAACACAAACACAACACACACGTATGCTCGCTATCGTCAACACACACACACACCACACACACAAACACCACACACCACACAACACAATACACACACACACAAACTCTCTACACACAACACGTACTCTCTCTCTCGCTCCTCTCTCACACCCACACACACACCACACACACCACACACCACACCCACACACACACACACCCACTCTCTCTCACACTCTCACACACACACACATACACACACACACTCACACACACACACCCACCCCCTCTCTCACACACACACACACACTCTTCTCTCTCTCTCTCACACACACACAACACTCACACAACACACACACAACACACACACAACAAACACACACACAAACACACACACACAACACACTCTCTCACTCTCTCTCTCAGCCCACAACACACATACACACCACACTCTCTCGCACACACACACCGTATCTCTCTCTCTCTCTCTCTCTCTCTCTTCTTTCTTCACCCAAACACACCCCCACAACCACACACACCCTCCACCACACACAACACACCCACACCTTTCCTCTCTTCACAAACACACCCACCTACCACCCGACCCTCTCTCTCCCACACACCCCACACTCTCTCTCTCACACACACACGTACTCTCTCTCTCTCTCTCTCTCTCCACCACACACACACACACACACATCCCACACACACCCCCCCACCCCACTCCCACCACTCTCTACACACACACACAACACCCCACACACACACACACACACAAAAAAAAAACACACACACACACACACACACACACTCTCTCTCACACACACACACACACACACACACACACACACACACACTCTCTCACACACACACACCCCTCTCTCTCACACACACACACACAGTTCCCTCTTCTCGCTCTCTCTCTCTCTCTCTCACACACACCCACACTCACACACCCCATCTCTTCACCAAACCGTCCCTCTCTCTCCTCTTCTCTCTCTCTCTCTCACACACCCACACACACAACCTCCTCTCTCTCTCTCTCACACACAAAAACACACACCACACAGCTCTCTCTCTCTCTCTCTCCACACACACACACACACACACACACACACACACACACACACACAAACACACAAAACACACACAGCTCCGCTCTCTCTCCTCTCACACACCACCCGTCCTCTTCTCTCTCCACCTCTCTCTCTCACCCACAAATTACACACACACATCTTATTGAAGATCATTAAGCACTGGCATTATTTCTATGACAATTAAAAATGTTGTAAGTGATTTAATTTTGCAAATCACTCATAAAATGTAACTACTACTGACAGTGACATTTTTCAATATTAATTTGCTCATGAATTTATCATTTAGTGCAGAAAGAATCAGCATCTTCATGAATCTTCACCAATATCTTGGGGAACAACATGTTGTTTATGAAATGTAGTGGAGTAAAACGTACAACATTAGGCTTCATGATGTAGTAAAAGTGTCCCAAAATAAAAATACACCACAGTTTTTTCAGCTGCTTACACAAATAATCTTTCCTCGTCACACAGTTTGTGAAAGCTGACACTCAAACAGCAGAAGCACACACCAAATCTGCAAAACCATACACTAACACTGGATCTTTGACTCATTTTATAAAACACTTTTTGCAAAACACAACACACAGTTCTCTATGTAACACACAAATCTAAGTGGAAATTAATATTATGTCAAAGGTGTTTGCTTTTGAGATGTGTTTGTGATTTTTGAATGCAGTGCTTCCTTTTGCAAGAGATGTGATGCATTTTGTGTGCAATTCTTGGATTTGTGTGTAAAGTTTTGAAAAATTGAAAATGTGTGTAAGCAACTGAAAAAAATCTAAAGAAAACTTACAGATATTCTAAGTACTTTCAAACATATAAAAAAAATTGCTACTGTTACACCATGGTTATTGACTGAAACCTGATCTGAATATGACTATATTGTCTTCTGTAGAGCAGCTTTAGAGCCGAAACTGAGTTTGTCATAACTTAATTAAAAAAAACTTTTATTTTCCTGTTTATTACAGTGTAACAGTCTGTATTGCATTAAGTGCTATAGAAATACACGCGGATTGGCATGATAGTGAATGTAACTCAGAGATGATGCTGTGATTTCGTGAGTCTCTCAGTAAACAGATGATGCAGATGTTCGCACAGACACACACTTTCACACTCACCCTGCCAACTTCCACCAGGTTGGTCACCATGACGATGGTTGCCGTGTTCTCCTGCCACACCATCCTCCAGAAGTCGATGGCGGTCTCCTGCATCGGTCCTGCAGAGAGAAAACACACGACCGACTCCATCATGTTCGGCTAAATTGAACATCCTTTGAGTTACTCCATTATGGAAACAATTAATCTGAATTAATATAGTTTTTAATCAAGTGCCGACTCTAAAAAGTAAATGACTTTTGACAAATGATTAAAAGTCTTGTAATGGTTGTATGATGCTTCTTAATGTGAGTTAATGACCTACTCTCATCACACACACACACCATAAATACACAAATACACACACACACACACACACACCCCCACAACAAACACACACACACACAACACACACAACACACACACACACAAAAAAACACAAACACACACACACACACCACACACCCCACACACACACACCACACACACACACCACTTTTATATAATTTATTTGTTCCACTTACAAGTCAATTTCATTAGGAATCAATTTTTTGAAATCCAACGATTAAGCAAGCAATCCGCACATTGTATGGATTATACAGTTTCTAGGGTACAGGAAACATCGCCTTTCAAATAACATCTTCCTATAGGTGCTGAGATTGAACGTACTTTTGCCAACTGTTAAGCCATTATTTTAGATAGGCCCCATTGCAAAGCACACCGGATCACCAGCTGTGTACCTGACCTAGATACCAAAAACCGCACAATACGCTGGGCATCGTACCAAGGTTCTCAATGGGTTGATATTCAATGACTGATATTTTAAGGATTTTAGAAGCAGTAGTAAGAGTCACCATAAACAAGTCAATGACATGAGACTCAAATAGGTCACGGTTTTGCCATTATGAGAGATGTTACGATATCTGTGTATTAGCAATCCTAAAAAAGTGTTTGCAGGTGAGTGGACCATTCAGATTGTACAAGTAGTGTGTTTTAAAAGATACTGACTATCAGCCCGCAGGCATCTGGAAGCAGCAATAAGGTCCAAAAGTTGTATGTCTGGGCAGGTATTAGTCCTTTAAATGATGAGCAACTGTTCATGATGTGGGCTACTGACTCTAGGTGTTGAGGAGGGTCATGCAGCAGGCAGAGGGGTGAATGGGTGGAGGGGAACCACAGTGATAGGTTGTATTTTGTAGGAAGAACCTGTAGACGTGCTTTTACACAGAAAGTGAGGATCTCCTCACTGATGGTGGCATTGCTGTAAATGGTGTGTGATACAGAGTGGTCCGCGCAGGGCAGCTTTGCCAACTTTCCCTGGAGTTTTAAATTGGACCAGTACTCCATATTTTGAGCTCTTTGAATAGACAAGAGAGTCTGCCTTGATGTTCTAGGCTGGAGCAGGTGAACAATGTTGTTATGGTGCAGCCTGGCTTCCACGATGACAGATGGGTCCTCTACGACTGCATCAGAGACCTCTACAGGTTGGGAGTGGGAGGTCCACTTCAGTTCAGTACCTGTCCTCCAGCATAGGTCGTTTAAGTCTGGCCAGTCTGATGACACACCAAATCCCTGTGCCCGTCCATCCAGCTTTCCATTGGTCTTTCTTTTAAAACCCAGGAAGCTGTCTTCCCCGCCGCATGCGTGTGGCACCTTCCGTCTTTTAAAATCCAGCAATAAGGATGCTCTGGCCATTCGCCCCACGCTGACATCATCACAGTTTAGCATATTGATAAGGTGAGACTGTCTTGTGGCTATGTACTCCCACATGCAGTTTGGAATTCCAAGCCCCCCGTCCTGTCTTTTCTGAAAGATAAAACATCTTGTGGAATGTGTGTTGAGACGAAGCCATTTCCTAACCACATTTATGGTTTTGTTGTCCATTTCACGCAATACTGTTTGTGGGATATGGACATTTGCAAAAAGATGTTGAATTTTAGAAAAAGCTATGTCTCTTATTGCTTGCACTTTTAGAGTAACGGAAAAAGGTGATGCGTCAATGAGATCCAGTCTGGTCATAAACTGATGTGCCATGTCAGTCACTTGCTGACTCCATTCTCCAGCAATGTTAAACTTGTGACCCAGGTAGCTGTAGGTCTCATGTCTAGTATACACTCTGAGTGGCTGGTCTAAGATGGTAAAAGAGGGGGGTTGGTCGGCCCTTGATCTATACCAACGGTTGCCACCGCTCCTCCTCTCATAGAAAACTGCACATTTACTGTGCTTTACTTGTAGGCCAGACCATGTCAGGAATCTGTCAGTGCATGACAACATGTTTTTAATCACGCCTTCATCTCGGGATGCGACGACCACATCATCAGCATAACCCTGGACTGGGTTCGGTGACAGGACGTGGGGCGGGGCATGTGTACAGAGCCATTTTAGCCATTGATTTATTGCAATGATGAAGTTTACAGCACTCCATGGACATCCAGTTTTGATTCCTACCTCAAGTGGTATTGGTCTAGTGAGGTCTTTTCCACAGATCACCTGCAGGCAGGAGTCACAATATACATCTTTTATTATGTCTACATAGATCTTAGGGAGCTGTATCTCTTCCAATGCATCAATCATGACTCTATGAGGCAATGTGCCAAAGGCATCTCTGAAGTCTAGGAAGACAATATATAGCTTAGCAGATTCATGCTTAAAATCGTCAATCGCAGTTTTCAAGCAAAAAACATGCTCATTCATGCCTTGTCACTCAATATAAGCTTTTTGTTTGTTAGACAAAATTCCAGCATTTACACATGTACAACACCGAACTGTAATGCAAATATGGTTCCATCCAACGCTGGTATTTAACAGAAAAAATCTACATAAACATTTGCGAATTAAAACCAACGTTTCCATCCACGAGTCAAAGAGCCATATTCATCCTTCTGATAAACCTGGCACTGAATTTAATATTTTCATCTGTGATGAATACTTGCGCCCCGACGAAACACGATAAAGGCGTCATTCGCTTTCGGAGGAGATGTTCTGTTGGGGATACGCCAGTCGTGTAAGACAAATTATACAGAAAAACTTTGCTGACAGACTTTTGCTTCAGGCCTCAGAAAGACAGAAAACACATTCAGAGGGCTGTGAACGAGGATCGTTCGATGGTCCGAAAGCGCCAAAGTCACAGTTTTTTGATTGCCGCATGGAGGGAAAATTCAGTAATGTGTTTCCATTGTCGTTTATGTGCAGTTTTTCTTATCAGATAAAATGCTTATCCTAATCATTGTGCGCAGAGTTTTTTATGTGCATTTTTGATTTATGTTTTACATTTAGTCATTTAGCTAGAGCTTTTATACCAACAGTGACTTACAAATGAAGGACATAGAAGCAATAGATATATAATATATATACACACTACAGTTCAAAGATTGGGATCAGTAGACGTGCCTGTTACTTTCAAGAGTCTCTTCTGATCATCAGGCTGCATTTCTTTTGATTCAAAAATACAGAAAAACAAACAGTCATCTGCAAAGTTTACATATAAAATAGGTGTCATTTTATATCCTTTAAAATATAAGGTACTTCTGTGATGCGCCGCTGAATTCCATCATCATTACTCATAAAAGGCACATGATCTTTCAAGAAATCATTGATCGTGATGATCCCAAAACGTTGAGCTGTAGTGTATATATATATAGATACAGTATAATACACACACACAAACAACAAAACAAGTAGATTGAATAGAAAAAGAATATAGAAAGCTAGTATTAGAGTTTTTTTTTTAAGAAAAATCAAACATTCAACAAACAAACGAGTCGTTAGAAAACGAATAGAGAGTGCAAGTGATAGAGGGTCAAGTGTTTTTTTTTTTTTTTTTTTTTTTATTAAAAAAAAAAATACATTTAAAGAATGTTTAAAATCGTATGACGGAGCTCATGGAACACCAAAAATGAAGACAAGAGCTGATTTTTTTTCAGGAAACTCATGACGTATGTCGATGGTCAGATGAATCGTGTTAAGGTGTCGTTAGTCGCAAGGTTTGAAAAAAGCGGGTTTCTCAGCGTCTCGAATGCTTCGATGTTTCTTCGCTCCACGAGTCTTCCGGGGGGAAGCTGGGATCGTACGAGCAGGAACAATCGGCGAGTGCGGTTTGTAAAGCCTGTCAGACACACCTTCATTTCAACAGTTACTGTCGGCAACAAAACACACACACACACACACACTCAATCACTCACTCACTCACTCACTCACACACTCACACACACCACACACACACACACAAAACACACAAACCACACGAGGGGACACAAACCACCACACCCACAAGAAGAGACACACACACACACACACAACACACCAACACACACACACACAAACACACCCCACACACAAAGAAAAGACAGGAGAGCGACACACACCACACTCACTCACTCAACACTCACTCACTCACACACACACACCACACACACACCACACACACACAGACAGAAAGTGACCACACACACACACACACACACACACACACACACACACCAACACAACCACACACACACACACACACACACACACAGACAGACAGAAAGACACAGAAAAGCGACAAAAAAACAGAGATACACACCACCACACACAACACACAACACACACACCCACACACAACACACACACAACACACACACACACACACCACCACACACAACACAAACACACACACACACACACACACACAGACCACGAGGACACCACACACAACCACACACACACACACGAGAGTTCACGAAGACATTCAACAGAAGCTGCTCGAGATCCTTCACCATCAGAACCAACAGCAGATGAGTTCACAAAGCTATTCCTTACAGACTCACACAGTGCAGTGAAGCTGGATCTGCTCTACAGCGCCACCTACTGAGCATCACACATCAAATACTGCTAGTTTTGCTTTGAATATTTTGTCTCTTTTGATTTCTTGGGTGATACAGAATAAAACGGTGTTTCTCAAACAAACTGACAACATTTAGTTATAAGGAGCAGTCATACATTAACTAAAAACTAAAACCATAAAAACAGTCTTACGGAAGTAATAAACCAGTAACTGAAATAAAAAAAAAGTAACTTCTTTTGTATAGTTTCCAAAAACTAAAAAGCTCCTAAAAAAAAACTCAAAAAATACAAAAATAATAAAAAATAAATACATTTTCGAAATTAATACAAATATTGTTGTGTTCTAATTTATTCTTTCTACTTCAAAATTTCATGTTAAATTCAACATAACTTGCCATTTTTGTAATTGTTTGTATAATTTACCAGCATCTGAAAGTGAAAGTTTATACACTTTTTAAGCGTAAAAATAAAAAATTGCCAATCTCTATCGATATATAAAAAAAAAAACTGATTACAATGCAAAAAACAACAAAATTTTACATAAAACTAAAATGAAAGTTGGAAAACGAAAAATTAAAAATCTATTCAAATCTTTAAAAATTAAATATGAAATATGATTTGCACAAATATGCAACACAACATATGATATTTACAGGTCAATGTATTAGCAACAATTGTATCTTTTTAAGTATGCATCACAAATATTATGTAAATAAGTATGATTTAAAAAAAAAGGTTTGGTATTTTTAAAAACTCAATGACTAAAATCTTAAATATCAAGTAATTTTTTAATTGTGTACAATAGGAATTAGGATGTCACGACATCGATGGTTATTTATTTAAACAAGACATACAGAGTATAATCCTCAATAATCACCACCAAACTGAATGCTTAATATCGAGTAAACTATTGCAACTTTCCAACATGCATTACCCTCACATAAAGTATATTATCTAAATATATATTTATGAAGTAAATATATTCTAATACTAATTGTTTTTATCATCTCCAAATGCAAACGATCTTATAGTCCAGCTCTAACCTGATAAACGGGATGAATGCATTTTTTAATATTAATTTCTCTGAAACAATGTGAAATGTGAAACATGAAACGTAAATAAATAAATAAAATGAAACATTGTAAATAAAGTTTAGGGTCATCATGAAACATTGATGAAAAAATCTCAATTATAGCAAAATCATAGTCCTACTTTGCTTTGATTCTTTCAATCAAACATGCATGAACATGCATTGGAAAAAAACAAGCTAAAATAAGACCTGATATTATTGGATTTTAATATTAGCCAAATCAGACTGATGCCAATAACTAAAAGCACTAACAGCAGGGAGCTTCTCTCGCTCCAATCGAGAGGCTTTTTATACGTGAAACCACAGCAAACGCTTGATGACGGTCGCTTCCCGACACGCACCTGGTGCTTCATATTCCCAGAATATCTTCAACTGCACATTCCCAGGAAAACAAAGGTGCTACTAAAACTTATTGGAGAAGTTTCAGCAAAAAAGAGAGAAAAAACAAGAGGAAACTTTATGCTGAAGTCTGAAGATTCTGCCAAAAGGGGTGAAAAACTGCACACACATCCCGTATCACAAACTTCAGCTGTCAAGAGCTGCTGACAGTCATTTCTGGAAACCCACCATTTCTCATCTGATGTGTGTGTGTGTGTGTGTGTGTGTGTGAGAGCTGCTGAATTCTCCTATAACAGCATAATATAAAACACACTGATAGACACAAAGCCTCTGTGTGCTCATTAATATTACATGCTTGCAACACACACACTGCAGTGTCGCTCACCTGCTTTAACTATAACCAGTCACTAAACATCAAATTAGAGAAATAAGACCAGAAGAAACTGCTGCTCAACCTGCTGAGACTGTCAGTGTGATTTTATGTGGTTGCTAAGGTGTTCTGGATGGTTGCTAGGGTTGTGTTATTGTGTCTGTTCCCTTAGTAATGTATCAGATTGGATTTGGAGCACAAACGCTGCAATAATGCTCAGGACTAGAGGTTTATCACATTACTATCAGCACTAGTACTAGTGAGAACTGACTTAACTAACCGCACTAATGGGAGAGTTAGTGATGATTAACTGGTTTTCCTAGACTGATAGTCCAGAGCTGCACTTACTGCCAGAGTGTGTGTGTGTGTGTGTGTGTTACAGTATAATGTGGAGTGTGTGTGTGTTGGGTGAGTGTGTATTGTGTGTGGAGTGCGAAGTGTGTTTGAGAGTGTGTGAGTGTGTGTGTGAGGTGTGTGTGTGTGTGTGTGTTTTGTGTGTGTGTGTGTGTGTGTGTGTGAGAGTGTGAGTGTGTGTGTGTGAGGTGTTAGAGTGAGTGTGTGTGTGAGTGTGTGTGTGTGTGTGTGTTGTGTGTGAGAGTGTGAGTGTGAGTGTGCGAGTGCGTGTGTTTGTGTGGTGTGTGTGTGTGTGTGTGTGAGATGTGTGTGTGTGTGATGTGTGTGTGTTTGTGTGTGTGCGTGAGTGTGTGAGAGTGTGTGTTTGTGAGTGCGTGTGTGTGTGAGTGTGGGTGCGAGTGTGTGTGTGCGAGTGTGTGTGTGTGTGTTTGTGTGTATGTGTGTGTGTGTGTGTGAGTGTGTGTGTGTGTGAGTGTGAGTGTGAGTGTGTGTGTGTTTGAGTGTGTTGTGTGTGAGAGTGTGAGTGTGTGTGAGCGAGTGCTTTAGTGGTGGTGTGTTGTGTAGTGTTGTGGTTTGAGTGTGTGAGAGTTGTTGTGTGATGTGTGAAGTGTGGGTGTGAGAAGTGTGTGTTGTGAGTGTGTGTTGTGTGCGCGTGTGAGGTGAGTGTTGAGGAGTGATGTGTGTGTGTGTGTGTGTGTGAGTGTGTGTGTGGTGAGTGTGTGTGTGTGTGAGTGTGAGTGTTTGTGTGTGTTTGTGTTTGTGTGTGTGGGTGTGTGTGAGAGTGTGGGTGTGAGTGAGAGTGTGTGTGAGAGACTGTGTGTGAGAGTGTGTGAGGGTGTGCGAGTGTGTTGAGATGTGTGTGTGTGTGTGTTGTAGAGTGTGTGTGTGAGGGTGTGTGTGTGTGAGTGTTAGTGTGTGCGTGCGTGTGTGTGAGAGAGAGAGAGAAAGTGTGTGTGTGTGAGTGTGTGAAGTTGTGTGTGTGCTAGTGTGTGTGTGGGGTGTGCGAGAGTGTGTGTGTGAAGGTGTTGTGTGTAAGTGTGTGAGAGTGTGGTGTGCGAGTGTGTGGTTGGAGAGACTGGTGTGAACGTGGTGGGTGTGAGTGTGAGTGCGTACCCCTTACTAAAAAAGATATTTTTTACCTATGGCCATGTAACCATTACCCAACGTCCAGAACCATGGACATGCAAAGGTGCTAATATTAACTAAATCAACCCTACATTAACCCTAAATTCAAGTAAATATATTAGGTGAAAGATTCGGCTGACAAAAAAAAGGTTTGTGATTCCATGCATTACATATAAATCCAGAAATAACATGAATTTGTGCATTTTAAGCATTTGAACGACAAAATCTTCCAAGACCTATCCTAACATGGTTAAATTACTTACCGCGTGATAAAAAAAACAAAATTGCTCCTCAGTGTTGTGCATAAAATGCGGAAAACCTTTTTAAAATCAAAATGAGCTGAAATGTGTGGGTCTCAGTTTTCTGTGTAATTATAGCCACCTGACTAATGATTGGTTTCTGAGTGAATGTACGTAAAACGTAAAGACTTTCTGAGGTCTCCCTGCAGCACCCCCTGCAATCTATAGCCGCTTTGCTGATCAAGGATCATTCTTAAAAACTTCATTTTAACTAATCCCCCTAATTACACCGTACCGTCCCTTACTTCATTTGTGAAGTAATCCCATATTGACAATCATCAGTTACTAAACCCCAACCTGCGCAGTGAGTTCAACTTTGCTCTCACTCGCTGAAACTGCTAATCAAAATGATCAGGGAGCTGAGTGGATAATACTTTACACAGCGCATGCAAATCCAATAACCCATCGGTTAAACATCATTTAGCCATGCGCCATGGTTGTAAAAAACGGACATTTTTATGCACAAACTACACATTCTGATTCTGACACTCCTGATTTCAATAATAAAAACTGATCTTTCGGTTAATATTTTCAGTATTAGTTCAGGTTTCAGTATTTTTGAGTAAATGACAACATTATACTTCAGCTGAACTCGTCTCTCTCCTGCAGCAGAAGAGGAAGCTTTTCTTCTCATTGGGTAAAGTGAAGGTCTTTTATCCGGTCAGATCTCTCGACAGTGACAGTGTTCATACATTATTCTCTCACAAGCGCACAAAGGTAAAAATCTCCCATCAGCCCTGGGTTTCTCCCAGTACGTCTCACACCTCGACCCCAGGGCTGCGGCTCAGGACTGCTTCTGTTCCCACGCTTCACTCCTGTCTGTCTGTCTCTCATGTCAAGCTCAGAATGAAGATGATGAATTATGTATGGCTGTAGCTCTCAGAGAATCCTGATGCTGAAGTCCAGCTCCTGTCGGCTCCTAAACCCATCCTGAAGCCCTTTATGAAATCCTTTCCTGAGTGCATGATTCCGTTAAAGCTGTTACTGCCTCACATTGTAAGATGCAACACGTTTAATGATGAAGTGACAGAGAGACGAGTATTAGAGGCAGAGCATACGGTAATCCTCAGCCGCACAGATGAACCTCAGGCGCAGAAGAACCTGAGAGCCACTGAGAGATCTGCTCGAAGCAGCAAATATATATATATAATATATTAGATTAAGAGAGAGAGAGAGAAGAGAGAGAGCTACATACACACATACATACCTGTTATACAATAGCAGAAATCAGAAGAGCATAAGAGTTTTTCTTTCCAAACATTACAACATAGTACAACCCCAAACTTAGACCTTATAAGTAGTTTTAAGAAACACGTTAGTTTTGAATATATGTTTTAAATCAATAACATGATAAGTCTCCAATATCTCAAATGTTTTTCAAATATTAAACATAACTTTAAAACAGATAAAATAATTTCATAATCCAAAAATATAATTGTACATATTTAAGATGCATTGCAGATTTTGTCTGTAAAACAGTTGTGGCAGTAAAGCCCTTTGAAGATATTTAAGACACTGGAAGAGAGTGTGATGGATGTGTTAGTATGCAGAGAAACTCGAGCAGTGTTTGTGTCTTTGTGGTAGTGTGTTTTAATTGACACGAGGAGAAGCAGCATGCATGCTCTATAAACATGTAATTATCCACTCCCACACCACACCGGCAGATTTAGACTGCATCAGAGACCTCACCACCACACACACCACACAACTCTCCATCACTTTAACCCATGAGCGCGTTCTCTGCGCACCAACCGCCGGCCCTCATCAGGCCCCATTAGTACGAGTGACAACACCACTTCTGTTAATCCATTTATTTAATATGCCACCCGTGTGCCGCCCATCGCAGCCAGACCTGATTAATCGCTCAGGAGACGTGAAGGGCGCTCCACCCACACACACACACATTCAATCTAACCCATAAGACCCATAGACTCTGGCATCTCCTCCCACACACACACTCTCCTCTCACACACACACACACAGACTCTTTACGCTTGTGTAGCGATGTATGGTTCGGCCTGTTATAGCCCTGAAAGACAGACAGACGGATCACATCAGTACATTACAGTACATTATCAGTATATATATATATCTATATATATATACAGTGGGTACGGAAAATAATCAGACCCCCTTAAATTTTTCACTCTTTTTTATATTGCAGCCATTTGCTAAAATCGTTTAAATTAATTTTTTTCCCTCATTAATGTACACACAGCACCACATATTGACAGAAAAACACAGAATTTGTTGACATTTTTGCAGATTTATTAAAAATTTAAAACTGAAATATCACATGGTCCTAATTATTCAGACCCTTTGCTGTGACACTCATATGTTTAACTCAGGTGCTGCCCATTTCTTCTGATCATCCTTGAGATGGTTCTACACTTCATTTGAGTCCAGCTGTGTTTGATTATACTGATTGGACTTTTTTAGGAAAGCCACACACCTGTCTATAATAAGACCTTACAGCTCACAGTGCATGTCAGCGTAAATGAGAATTATGAGGTCAAAGGAATTGCCTGAAGAGCTCAGAGACAGAATTTGGGCAAGGCACAGATCTGGCCAAGGTTACAAAAAAAATTCTGTTGCACTTAATGTTCCTAAGAGCACAGTGGCTTCCATTCCTTAAATGGAAGACGTTTGTGACGACCAGAACCCTTCCTAGAGCTAGCCGTCCAGCCAAACTGAGCTATCGGGGAGAAGATCCTTGGTGAGAGAGGTTCACTAGAACCCAAAGATCACTGTGGCTGAGCTTTAGAGATGCAGTCGGGAGATGGGAGAACGTTGTAGAAAGTCAACCATCACTGCAGCTCTCCACCAGTCGGGGCTTTATGGTAGAGTGGTCCGACGGAAGCCTCTCCTCAGTGCAACATGAAAGCCCGCATGGAGTTTTCTAAAAACACCTGAAGGACTCCAAGATGGGGAGAAATAAGATTCTCTGGTCGGATGAGGCCAAGATAGAACGTTTTGGCCTTAATTCTAAGCAGTATGAGCAGGCACTGCTCATCACCTGTCCAATAAAGTCCCAACAGTGAAGCATGGTGGTGACAGCATCATGCTGTGTTGGTGTATTTCAGCTGCAGGGACAGGACGACTGATTGCAATCGAGGGAAAGATGAATGCGGCCAAGTACAGGATATCCTGGACGAAAACCTTCTCCAAAATGCTCAGGACCTCAGACTGGGCCGAAATTTACCTTCCAACAAGACAATGACCCTAAGCAGACAGCTAAAATAACGAAGGAGTGTTTTCACAACAACTCTGTGACTGTTCTTGAGTGTCCCAGCCAGAGCCCTGACTTAAACCCTATTGAGCATCTCTGGAGAGACCTAAAAAATGGCTGTCCACCAACATTTACATCCAACCTGACAGAACTGGAGAGGATCTGCAAGGATGAATGGCAGAGGATCCCCAAATCCAGGTTTGAAAAACTTGTTGCATCTTTCCCAAAGACTCATGGCTGTATTAGATCAAAAGGTGCTTCTACTAAATACTGAGCAAAGGGTCTGAATACTTAGGACCATGTGATTTTTCAGTTTTTCTTTTTTAATATATCTTCAAAAATGTCAACAATTCTGTTTTTTCTGTCAATATGGGGTGCTGTGTGTACAGTAATGAGGAAAAAAATTTACTTAAATGATTTTTAGCAAATGGCTGCAATATAATAAAGATTGAAAAATTTAAGGGGGTCTTAATACTTTCTGTACCCACTGTATATACATATACACACAGAGTTCTGGCATGAAACTCTAGAAGGCGCTGTCCGATAGGTCTAACTCAATCTGACATAAACGCATCGTTATCACATGGCACAGCTGATTGGATCCCTACTGTATCGGTAGCCAATGAGCTCGCTCCTCAACATTCAAATACAGATGGATTAGTGCTTGTCGTAGCAGTTGCAGCTTGCTTCAGAACAGCTTAATCAACATCTAAGATAAGTGAATGCTCTTCTAATCCATATCGCTGTCTGTATTGCGCGGTCTGCCTAAAATGAGCAACCATAATCAAGTTTAAACTAAGTGTCATGTTAGCAGATTTGCATTGTGCAGGAGTGAATATTAAGCATATTAGGAGCAGCATTTCGCATCTGTGTTCATACAGCTGGAGCAACACGTAGTATAGAGCGTGTAATCGCTCTGAGGACACGCCGATAGTAACGGGCATGAAACAGGTTCAATGAAATTATCATTCTTGTGTTCACATAGTCATAGGCCACTAGTGTTAAACCGGTCGGCGTGGTAGCCAAGGCTCACATTGTGAGTTCCCATTACATTGTGGATTTATTGGCAGCACAATCTCGGACTTTGACTCTGCCCGCGTACAAATCTTCCACACTCACACACACGCACTCGTACACACACACACACACAACACGCACACACACACTCACACACTCTCACACACTTAACACACACACAACACACACACTCACACACACACACACACACATACACACCACACACACACACAACACATCACATTCTGGCATTTTTCATAAAGAAATATATATAGTATATATAATATATTAGATGTGTGTGACTTGGGATGTTTGTGTGCTGTGTGTGTGTTCAGAATGATTAACAAAAAAAACAGGAGTGATTAGAAACCTTGACTAACCTACAATCTTCATAAAAAGGAGAAACAGCCTGAGATTCAACTGAAGATCGGCTGATGTTGAGGATCTGATGATCATCATCCAAAACATAACCTTCAACTAAACACATACACCACCTTCACTATGTGCACACACACACTCACTCACAGTTACTCACTCACTCACTCACTCCCTCCCTCACACACACACACTCCTCTCACACTCCTCACACACACACACTCCTCACACACACCCACACACACACACTCACTCACTCACACACACTCTCACTCACTCCTCACTCACTCACTCACTCACACACCACACACACACACACACAACCACACAAACACACACACACACACACACACACACACACACCACACCCACACAACACACACACACCCCCCACACACAACACACACACCCACACACACTCACTCACTCACCTCACTCACTCACACACACACACCCAGACACACACACACACCACCCCCCCCCCCCACACCACACACACACACATACTCACTCACCACACACACTTCCTCCATAAAAATCCAGTGAGACACAGACATGCAGGCAAACAGCGAGCAAACAAAGACAAATTTGCTAAAACAGAAATACGTTTAGCAGCAGCCGTGGAGAGTTTATTTGATAGGTTTAAAAAGCTTCTGGAGTAGAAAAGAAAGTGCAGCATCCATCCATCCATAGAGGAGTGAGCCTCTTCAACACACACACACACAAACTGATCTAATAATGACTGTGAGCGCTGAACAAACATAAAGAGCAATAAAGCCAGAGACGAGCTAAATAATTTACATCTGTGCATCGGTAAAGCGACTTAAAGTGGCTAATAACCAGAGCTGAATAATGATGCTATTAGAGACTCAACCCTTCAGACGACTGGATATCGAGCGGTCACCATTACAGTCTGTTTACATCCAATGCAACTAAACCAAACAACAGTTACACACATCAATACTGTTAACACTGAGTCTGACACTCAAGTTCTGTCATGCTTTCAAAGTCTCTCTTTTTGGGTTATCTATTTCTCACCAATTAAAAAAGCTTTTAAAGGGAACATCATCACAATATTTTGTCTCTAAAAGATCTTTTGTGTATAGTAACACACCTGCTGTTAGATCAGATGCGAGATGACCATCAAACACTACCCAGAATGCATTTCAGCACGAGTCCATCTCTCTCTCTCTCAGTGCTGAACCCTTTTATTCTTCCCTAAAGTCTCCTGTACTCGTCCGCTGTCATTCCTCACTCTATAATTTACACTGCTGAACTGTTCTTCCTTCCACTGGCAACCCCAGAGGATCCGGAGTGTGTGTGTGAGTGAGTGATTGAGTGTGTGTGTGTGAGGGAGTGTGTGAGAGAGTGTGTGTGTGTGTGTGAGAGTGAGTGTGTGTGTGTGTGTCTGTCTGTCTGTGTGTGTGTGAGTGTTTGTGTGTGTGTGCTCATTTGCTTGGTATCATGTGAGTGTGGATTGATGTGTGGTGTGGTGTGTAGTGAGAGGAGGTGGTGTGACGTGAGAGTGTGTGTGTGGAGTGTGGTGGGTGGTGTGGGTGGGTCTTGGTGTGGGTCTGTCTTGTGTTGTCTGTGTTGTGTCTGTTCTGTGTGTGTGAGGGAGTTTGTGGGGGTGCTCAGTGCTGGTATCTGTGAGTGTGTGTGTGTGAGTGTGTGTGTGTGTGTGTGTGTGAGTGAGTGTGTGTGTGTGTGTGTGTGTGCTGTGAGAGAGAATGAGCTGGTATCATGTGGAGTGTTTGTGTGTTTGTGTGTGTGGTGTGTGTGTGTGGTGTGGGTTTGTGTGTGTGTGTGTGAGTGAGTGTTTGTGTGTGTGCTCATGTGCTTGGTATCATGTGAGTGTGGCTTGATGTGTGTGAGTGTGTTGGGCAGTGACCTTTGTGAGAAGGTCACGGCTGCTTCTGTACTCACATCAACGTAATTAGCATTAATGTAATCAGAGTTCTGCTCTCCGTCCAGATTCTGCAAGCCGCACACGAGTATGCGGATAATCTGCAGAAGAAACACACACACACAACAAACACACACACACACACACACACGGCAGCCTTCATGTTGTGTGATTCTCTCCAGTTCATGCTTAGTCTGATGGTCTCTGACATCGCAACCTATATATAATATTTGATAGTTTCATATAATTTTATAATATTTATATTACCAGTGTATATTATCTATTGTTGATGGGGAAAACTTAGAGCATTTAGGAAATAAATAAATTAAATTAAGAGAATCTCCGATAGAAAAAATATGAAAAATGATCAATTAATTATAGAGCAATGATTTGAGCAAGAAATAAAAATAACATGTTGGCAGTGAATTGAGAAAATATACCAGCCATATTTTTTTTTGTTTTTTTATGGCCATGAAACTGGATGGGCGTTATTTAATTTACAAAACAGACTGAACAAATGGCGAACGAATCTAATTGAATTATTGATTATTTAGATAGAAAAAAATTAAGTATTTCATAATAATTTAATTTATATAATAATGATAACATAATACTACTACTGCAACAAAGGTTTGTTTGTTTATTTATTTATTCAAACTATAAAAAATATTTCAATAAATAAATATCACTATAATACTATTGAACTGTAAAGTATTTAATAATAACCCAATGCTTGTATTTTTGAGATCCAGCTGCTCTAAAAGACATCCAAAGTATATATAACAAATGCAATTTGATTTGATATAAGCAACAAATCATGAACAGCAGGAACTCTGGAGTATTTTGAATCAAATGCATCAGTCAAACGGCAGAAACACGGACTGATACGTACAAGCGATGATGTTTCCATAACGGTTCTTCATGCGGTTCTCGTCTTTCTTGGCTGAATCCCAGGGGGCAGACTGACCCTCGAAGAAGCTCTGAAGAGACAGAAACACACAGAGAGATGGAGACGCGTGAGAGTCCAGCAGAAACCACATCAGTCCAGCTCCACATCTGCTCCAGTCCTGTAACTAAGGAGAAGGGTTAGGACGAAGCGTCAAAGCAGCTCAAACACACACATTTATTCCTCTCGGATCCGTCTGTCCATCCGCCGTCTCATCTGAGAATCAAAAACCTCATCAGGAAAAGCACCAATCGCTGCTCATATTTTGCCTTGTTTTCCATTAAAAGATCTGCACATTCTTAAATAAAGAATACGTGATGAATTATTGAAAAGCACAGCTGAGGTGCGAGCTGTAATTTAACCAAAAACCTCATTACATTCCGTTTTATTTCTGCTTAAAAAAGAACAGCTTCAGCTTCTCAAGAAAACTCATGTTATTACTGAAAACAAGACAAAAATGCTGATTAAAAATGAATGTTTTTGCAACTCAAGCTGATCTGAGCGAACACACACATACTTGCATTTGTGGTTTATGGGGACTCTCCATAGGCGTAATGGTTTTATACTGTACAGACTGTATTTTCTATCGCCCTACACCAACCCTACACCTTACAGAAAACTACTGGCAATTTTTTAATTTCACAAAACACCGTTTTGTATGTTTTTTAAGTCTTTTGTTTTACGTGTGAGTTTCACTCACTCACTCACTCACTCACTCACTCACTCTCTCTCTCTCTCTCTCTCACACACACACACACACACATACTCTCACTCACTCACTGCATCTCCTGAAGAACGTGTCTGAGCGATCTGGATGGTTTCTCACTGGTCCTGTTCACAGAAATCTTTATTTTACTGTGTGTTATTTTACTATCACTGACACAGTATTACAGTTTTTGTTAATAATATAAAATGTATTTTATTTTTATATTTTACTTTAATTTTTGTTAAAGGTTAAGTAATTTAGTTGTGTCTTTATCATTTTTATTAATTGTATTTGTTTATTCATTTTTTATTATATTAATCATATTTTATACCTTTATAGTAGTTATTAAGGTTTATTCTTTTAGGTTTAGTGTGTTTGGGTTCCCCAATGCTATTTTAGTATAACTAATATATTATTATAGTTTTGTTTAATATTTTGAAATAAATGTATACTTTTTTTTACATTTTACAAATTTTTGATGTCACTTTAACTTTAGGGTAAGTTTTAGTGTTTTTGGTGAAGTTGTCTGTCTGTTTGTTTTCGCCATTCATTCATTCGTTCATTCATTCATTCATTCATTCATTCATTCAATGTCTTGGGTTTGGGTTCCGGCAGTGTTAATTTAGTATCACTGATAGACGATTATAGATTGTGTTAATATTGAAAATTATTTTTTATTTTTATATTTTCTGTTTTCACTTTCATTTAGTTGTTTTATTTATTTATTTAATTTATTGATTGATTGATTGCCTTGTTGCCCCTTTTGTTGCTTTGTTTTGTTGCCTTTTTATTACCAATGTTATATCTCACTTCAGTTAACATTTATTTTATTTCAAGTAACAACATTTTTTTTTTTTTCAACTTCTGATCATGATCAAGCATCAACATGTAGGTTTTATGTACATCTGTGTTCTCGTACTGTGTTTTACTGAGTGGAAACGTGCAGAAATCATCTATAAATCTATTTGTTTTTCTCCCTCTCTAACTCTTATATTCTCAGCACAGTAGAACGATCTGCTAATGAGACAAGCTTCTCTGTTCTCCCTCTTAAGAATCAAACGGTTATTAATGTATTGGAGAAGAAGAGCAGATGAATGACGACGCTCCCTTTGACCATGTGACTCCTCAGAGACCAATGATTCATCTGCTTTCCATCATTAATTCATGCCGGAAAACTTCACTAATGTTCGATCACATCTAACCCACATTATCTGCATGACTGGCACTTAAGAACTTAAATATCATCTTTCATGTTTTTTTTTTTTCATTCGTTCAACTTATGAAAAATATTAGAAAATTATGCAAAACATCAAAACGACAATGAGCTTCATATGAAGAACCTCAGAGACTCCAGCAGAAAACTCCTGTAAGACTGGAAACACAATTCAATAAATATTTCATATTTTCATTCACCCCCTCAACAACTGTATTTTTCTTTGAAGAACTAAAGAAAAATTAAATTGTATTTTAACCATGATTTACTTTGCGATTACAGATGACTCAAGAACTGTACATTGTTAACAAAAAAGGTAAATAAAGAATTATATTATAAATTTAATAAAGTTTGTATTTATTTATTTATTAGTTTTATTTACCATAATCATTTTGTTACTCCAGAAGTCATAATGATTTAAAAATTGACAAAAAAGCTTAAATAAAGCTCAAAAACAACGTAAAAAATCAAGATATTTCATATTTTAATTACCCCTTCAACAACTGTACGTAGTTTTCCTCGAAGAACCACAGTCTTGGAAAACCTGGATATATGAGGAAAAGTCATGGAAATGAAGAAAATCTTAAACTGAATATAATATTTTTAACAAATATACATTTTCCAAGTTATGCCACATGCTAAAGTATTTTATTGGATATAAATTGTAAGTAAAAAATATTTGAAAAAATCCTGATCCCTGATCCAGTAAATCATGAATGACTGGAAAGTTTTGCAGACTGGTTAAAAAGAACATGAACCCTGAAGAACACTGAGCTCTTAAAACTCTTTAGAAACGTACTCGGTTACTAACGTAACCTCGGTTCCCTGAGATACGGGAACGAGTACTGCGTCGCTAGACGCTACGGGAAACTCCTTTTCTCCGATTTACTGAAGCCTTTTTTTCAATCACAGCAGTGCATCTGCACTGCCATTGTTTCAGAAATGAACCAATGATGGCGCAGCGGAGCTGTGCGAGCCTATGGCGAAGCAGCGCGCCCGAGCCTGCCAAAATGGGCGGGGCATCTGGCTATATAAGCAGGTGCTCGGCATAGGATCACTGATTCATATAGATTGAAGCGACGACAGAGTCGTGCAGCATCATAGCACGGCTAGCTACGCAGTACTCGTTCCCGTATCTCAGGGAACCGAGGTTACGTTAGTAACCGAGTACGTTCCCTTTCGATATTTTCACTTCGTACTACGGGAACCTACAGGAACCTATTCAATCACACCGTGCTATGGTAGATGAACGACTTATAAGTAATTGTCCAGGGACGTCCAAAAGGGGGCCCTGTAGATCAACTACAAAGAAGCAGGCCATAGCCAGAGACCTTTTCTTTTCGAGGTCAAGAGGAGGCAAAGAAATGGGCTAACTCATAGAGGTCGAGCCCGGCCTTACATAATCGTTCTTAGAGCTTCGCACAGCCTTGGAACTAGATAGGGTCGAGAGCATGCCGGAAGCTAAGCCCAGACGTGGGAACTTCAGCGGGTTCAAAACATAGTCAAACCCAGCAAGGATTAAATCCAGCCTTAGGGCGGGGATATGGTTCCTGGAGCGTTTTGAGCTCAGAGAGACAGTTAAGCAGAAAGGACCTGAGCCTGCAAAGCAGGGACGTCTAGGTTGTAGAACCTGACAAAGGTGGATGGCGAGGACCAGCCGGCCGCTGCACAAATTTCTGCAATGGACACACCACTGGACCATGCCCAAGATGAGGCCATGCCTCTCGTGGAATGTGCTCTGACCCCGATGGGGCATCGAAGGCCCAAGGAGGAGTATGCAAGAGCTTTTACGTCAACTATCCAATGGGATAGGCTTTGTTTTGTGACCAGAAGCCCCTTGGTGCGGCCACCAAAGCATACAAAGAGCTGCTCCGACTGCCTAAAGGAGGCGGAATGGTCAATGTAGATTTTTAATGCCCTGACAGGACAGAGCAGATTTAGCTCCTGGTCCTCCTGCAAGGGGGGGAGCGCAGAGAGCGTGATTACCTGTGCTCTGAATGGAGTAGAGAGCACTTTATGTACGTAACCTTGCCTAGGCTTCAGGACGACCTTGGAGTCGTTAGGCCCGAATTCAAGGCAGGAGGGGCTCACAGAGAGCACCTGTAAATCTCCAACTCGCTTAACCGATGCCAAAGCCAATAGCAGAGCGGTCTTTAGCGACAGGGGTCGAATATCAGCGGATTGCAGCGGTTCACAGGGGGGGCCTTTGAGCGCCCTCAGAACCGTAGACAGATCCCACTTAGGGACCGTAGAAGGGCGAGGGGGGTTCAACCTCCAAGACCCTTTCAAAAATCGAATAATGAGGTTGTTCCTGCCGAGCATGAAAAGCTGCTATAGCCGCCACATAGACCTTAAGAGTGGAGGGGGTGCGACCCTTATCCAACAGCTCTTGAAGGAAGGACAATATTGAAGATATGTTAGTTAGTTATATGTTAGTTGGTTTCTCCAGAGTGGGGCCACTAGAAGAACCTTGTGCCTTTGTTCCCTGATTTGCCTGATGACCTGAGGGATCAGGGCGATCGGGGGAAAAGCATAAAGGAGAAGGCTGGGCCAATCGTGGGCCAGCGCATCCCTTTCCTTCAAAAAATAGATTGGGCAGTGAGAGTTGTCTTCTGAGGTGAAGAGGTCGACCTCTGCCTTCCCGAAGATCTCCCATATTCTCCGAACCATCTGGGGTTGTAGCATCCACTCGCCAGAGGGGACGTTGCTCCGAGACAGCATGTCTGCTCCCTGGTTCAGTTTGCCCGGAATGTGCGCTGCTTTTAGGGAGCGCAAGTGGCAATGTGCCCACTCCAGAAGGCTCTTCGCCATCTTGAAGAGGCATGGGGAGGAAAGGCCGTCCTGGCAATTTACGAAGGATAATACTGTCATGTTGTCCGATCGGACTAAGACATGGCATCCTTCTAGATGTGGTAGGAAGGACTGTAAGGCCTGCCATACTGCCAGCATTTCCAGGCAGTTGATGTGCAGCTTTGTCTCTTCGCTCGACCACGCGCCAAATGCTGGTCTGCCGTCGCACAGGGCTCCCCAGCCCGTGTTTGACGCATCTGTGAAGATGACCTTCCTTTTGTGCATCATCCCCAGGGGTACGCCCTGTTTGAACCACGAAGTGTCCTTCCAAAGGGCAAGGGCTGCGATGCAGGCTTGATCCAACTTGATACGAAGGCGTCCGTGATGCCAAGCTCGGGATGGAACCAGGGGTTTCAGCCAGTGTTGAAGAGGCCACATGTGAAGGAGGCCTAACTGCAGTACTGGCGATGCAGAGGCCATAAGGCCCAGCATCCTTTGAAACACTCTGAGAGGAAGTGATGCGACTGTCGTGATGGCGGTTGTCAGCCGCTGTATAGCCAGGACACATTCCGGCGAGACTACAGCTCTCATTTGGGTTGAGTCGAAGACAGCCCCCAGAAATGAGATTCGTTGGCTGGGAATCATTGAGCTTTTGACGTAATTGACCCTGAGCCCCAAGCACTCTAAGTGGTTGAGGAGGGAGGATCTGTGGGCTATCAGCTCGGCCTCTGACTGGGCTAAGACAAGCCAGTCGTCGAGGTAATTCAGAATGCGGATTCCCATCTGTCTCAGAGGGGAGAGAGCCGCATCTATGCACTTCGTAAAAGTGCGTGGGGCCAGAGACAGCCCGAACGGCAGGACCGTATATTGATATGCCACTCCCTCGAAGGCGAATCTCAAGAAGCGCCTGTGACGGGGGCTATCTGAATGTGAAAGTAAGCGTCTTTCAGATCCAGAGAGAAGAACCAGTCCCCTGGGCGAATTAGCGAGAGGATCTGTTTTAAAGTGGTCATTCTGAATGCGCACTTTACTAGGGCGCGGTTCAAAATCCTGAGGATGGGCCTGAGGCTGCCATCCTTTTTCGGGATGAGGAAGTAGCGGCTGTAAAAGCCTGACTCGATGTTACCTACTAAGATCGGGGATCCAGCACAGCGGACTTTGCCCCCTCCTCTTCCTCCTGAGGGATCAGGATGGTTCTGAGGCGCAGGGTCCAGCCACAATCTGGGCCGGGGTCCCTGGAGCTTCGGAAAAGGTAGCGCTTTGAGAGTGCGAGCGCTGTCTGGCTTCAGGCCGATTGAGAGGGCTGAGTCAGCAGGTGCTGGTTTTGCGGGCTGCTGAGTCGGCACAGACTTGGGGCGACTCAAGGCAGCTGCAGAGCTGGAATGCTTGGGTAGGAAGTGTCGCATGGCTTGGGACGAATTCTGTGCAGCCGTGAAATGCTCGGCGAACCCTTCCACAGCACGTCCGAAAAGGCCAGTGGGGGTGACCAGGGAGTCAAAGAAGATGGCTTTATCCGCTTCTTTGATCTCTGTCAAAATCAGCCACAAGGGGCGTTCCAGCACCACCAGGCTGGCCATCGACCTCCCAATAGCCTGTGCAGTCGTCTTTGTGGCGCGCAGGGCCAAATCGGTGGCACTGCGCAGCTCTCTGAACGCTGCAGAATGTTCTGGCCCAGACTCATCCATGACGCGAAGGAGCTTCGCCTGGTACACTTGGAGTACCGCCATAGAGTGTAACGCAGACGCAGCCTGGCCCGCCGAGGTGTAAGCACCACCAGCGAGGGCTGAAGTCGTTCGGCAGGGCTTAGAAGGATGAGCAGCCTTTGCCTTCCACCCGATGGCAGCGGGGTGCAGAGTGCAGCCACCGCTTCGTCCAGAGGAGGCAACTTATCGTAACCTTTCTGTGCAGCACCGTCGACCGTAGTGAGGGCAGGAGAGACAGAGGAGCGTAAACAAGCTGAGTAGGGGGCGTGCCACGACTTCGTCAGCTCGTCGTGAACCTCTGGGAAGAAGGGCACAGCTCGCTGAGGAGGGGTCTGGCAGCGTCCCGGCAGAAACCACTCATCTAGGCGGCTGCGAGTGGGCTCTTCATGCTAAGACCACTCCAATCTGAGCTCCTCAACGGCTTTTGATAGGACATGGATGAGCTTGGTGTCCGTACCAACCCTGGCGTCGATCAGCTCCTCAGACAGCAAGGGGGCAGGGTCAGCAATGGAGCCCGACCAATCCTCAGCATCTGAGGCCGCTAGGGACATACTGTCATCAAGCGGCTCGTCATCCGATCCCCCAAACGAGACCAGGTCACTCGCGATGGCAGAGGGGCACTGGTCTGTATGGGAGAACGAGACGGGGGAAACCTCTCTTTGTGGAGAGAGTACGCGGCCTTGAGCTGACGTAAGCTCACTCATATCCGAGCGCTGTGATCCTCTACCCTGCTGTTTTTTCCTCACAGGTTCCTGGGAGGAAGGAAACGGGGGGGAGCGAGGGGCGGGGTCGCTTTCTGAAAAGAAAGCTATCCGCGAGCGCAAAGAGGCGAGACTCATGTTCTCACAATGGGAAAACTCAGTCTCTATGAGAGCGGCTTCTGCGTGGGATTTACCCAGACATGCACGACATTCACTGTGCCCGTCATCAGTGTGCAGTGGTGTCCTGCATGAGCCACAGCCGTGGCTGCAACAACGTCGCAGGAAATTTGCTCAGAAATTAGCTCTTTTTTGTTACCACAAGCAGGAAAGCGTCAACACAGGCGCTCTGCAGATGGCTCGTGAGCGAAGCGCTGACCTGCCTTGAGAGCGACGCGGGAACAGAGCTGCTTGAAGCGGCACGCTGATCAGTGCTGCTTGAGAGCGGCGAGTGGCGAGCTGCGAGCAGTGAGCAGAGAGCAGAGGCGGCGAGCTGATCTTGCTGCTGTAGAACGGTGGCTGGATCAGCTTGCAGGCGAAGGCTTCAAATCTTGTAGAATCAGCGAAGAGCAGTAGATGTCGTCGCTGAAGGAGAAAGAATCAGTGATCCTAAGCTGAGCACCTGCTTATATAGCCAGATGCCCGCCTATTTTAGCGGGCTCGGGCGCGCTGCTTCGCCATAGGCTCATGCAGCTCCGTGAATGGAGGTTCCCGTAGCGTCTAGCGACGCAGTACGAAGTAAAAGTATCGAAAGGGAACTAAAAATGCCTTGAAACCAAAACTTTGTCTAGAGATCTTGTTTTGGATGTTGAGAGTCTCGCGCACGCACGCACGCACGCACGCACACACGCACACACACAGCTTCTTCAGTCATGTGACTCTCATCAGTCACAAGTCACAAATCACAATCTACATCATCATCATAATCAACATCATCAAAATCATCATCATCATCTGCGTCTCTCAGTTACAAAGGAACCAAATGAAGTGTGATCTTACCTCATTGATCTGCTCCACAGAGAACCAACAGAACCAGAAGAGAGAGACACAGTGTATAAGTCAACAATAACACAATCCACACAACACACACACACACACTTCATTATATGAAACCTGAAGGCTTCACAAAGGCCAGGCGTGTTTGTCAATGTGTGTCTGACATCTTCATCTATAATAGAGTAGACAGAAGCTCACTGATCATGGAGAGGAGAACAGGAGCACAGCAGAGAGAGGAGGTGATGGGAGAACCACGGGAGAGGAGAGAGGAGACGTGACAGGAGTGAATAATAATGATGATGATGATGAAGAAGATCAGTGCTTCTCAACCTCTCGGACTCAAAGCTCCCTGTCCAACACAATAAGATCCCAACTCTTCGTTTTATTTCTTCATAAATTATGAGATGTTTTTTATTTTATTTTATTTTATTTTAACCATGTGTTGTGATTTTAGATGTTCAAGAAATGTCATCTGAGGAAAGTGCTTTCTAGCACTTTAACTAACGTAGAAATTTTATTTTATATAATTTTTTTATGAATTTTATGCTTTTTTGCTTTTATTTAATACAATTTTTAACTATGATTCACTTTGGATTTCAAAACTGTAAATTCTTAAAAAACAGTTATAAAGGGGAAAAAAGATTTTAAAAACAACATGTTGATCATTTACATGTTTTTTAAAGCATAATTTTTCATTTTAAAGCATTTATTAAAGTTCAATTATTTTATTACTATTATTATTCTTATTATTTTGTATTTTAACCATGATCAATTTTGTGAGTCCAAGTGTTCCAAGACCTGTGTGCTCTTGAAAAAAAGAAGCTTTTTTTTTAAAGCATATTAATGTAGATGAATTTAATTGAGCTTAATTGAATTGAATTGAATTTTTGATTATTTAATTTTAACCATCATTTTGAAATACCAAAAAGTTTCAAGAACTGCTCTTGATGAAAAACAGATATTGAGGGTCAATAAATAAATAAATAAATAAAGAGGATTACGGCTTATTTTTTTAATTTAGAAGCACGTGTGGGCCCGGCCCCTGGTTGAGAAGCAATGATTAGGTCAATCATGCTGCATACGGCCGGTGTGTGTGTGCGTGTGTGTGTGCAGCTGTAACCATATTTTGGGGACAAATCTGCACCTAGAAGTGAGTTAAATTGAGTATGTCCTCAACTGTAAAAATGGTATAAAATAAACTTGTAAAAATGCAGAAATATTTGAGTGAGGATTTGTTTAAAGTATAGCAGAAGTCTAATTAATTTAGAAAACATGCAGTAAACGTTTGTGTGTGTGTGTGTGTGTGTGTAACGCTTGCAGAGAGGCTGATGTGAAACACACTCTCACACTAAAAAACTATCTGAGTAACAAACAAAGAGAAACACACTCCATCATCATAATCATGAATGACACTAAACCATGCGTGAAGCGGCAGTGAGGGCAGTTTTGGGGGTAACACATTACAAGTAACATGAGTTGTGTAATCAGATTACTTTTTAAGTAACTAGTAAAGTAACGCATAACTTTTTAATTCAGAAGGAAATATCTGAGTTGCTTTTTCAAATAAGTAACGCCAGTTACTTTGTTTCCATGTGTTGAGTGACAGCTCTGGTGTTGCCACGATGACAGAAATCAGGAGTTGGTGTGAACAGTTACTGTTTTGAGTTCGTAGACTCAATATCAAATGTGTTTATCATATCACTGCCACAAACACATTCAGGTTCCTCACAATCAATAAAAAACTGTCAAATGCAAACTCAGGAATATTATGGCAAACGAATAATAAATAGTTAAATAAAAGAAAATATAATTATGTATTTAATCCATTGTATTAAACCAATGTCTTTGCACTGACCTGCGATGATCCCATTATAATACCTATAATAAGAAAAAATAACACATTTGTGTTTTATTTTAGTTATTGCTGAATAGTGTTGAACTTTCTTCTGCTGCGTCATATTCTTCATGAGATGTGTTTGAGCGGCGCCCTCTACTGTACGGACGTGAATTTACATTTCCTTCAGCCTGAGGCGCATTCACTTCACTTTTGGTCTGAAAGGGCTTTTACATTTGTAAAATAATAACTTTTTTATATTAAAAACAAACAAGCAAGCCCTGCCCAGAT
The DNA here is from genome assembly GCA_018155175.1 of Sinocyclocheilus anophthalmus. Taxonomy (NCBI): domain Eukaryota; kingdom Metazoa; phylum Chordata; class Actinopteri; order Cypriniformes; family Cyprinidae; genus Sinocyclocheilus; species Sinocyclocheilus anophthalmus. The sequence continues at coordinate 167,301 of JADLZN010002167.1, read as the reverse complement.
TTAAAAAGTAACTCAAAAGTACCGTAACACATTACTTTCAATAAAAAGTAACTATGTAATTAGTTACTTTTTAAAGAGTAACGTAATATTGTAATGCATTACTTTTAAAAGTAACTTTCCCCAACCCTGCTGTAGATGACAGGATCGATGAGCTCTTACCTCGTACTCCTCTTTGAAGCCGTAGCCCTCGGCGCATTTCATCTGCGTGATGTGCTGCAGAAGGTCGGCCACGCGGATGGCGGGATGCAGCTGGCCCGTGTGGTACGGCACGTCCACGGCCTCACGCTTGCGCAGCGAGTGTGTGTGCGACGAGTGTGTGTGTGTGTGTGACTGCACCAGGCTGCTGGTGTCACTGGTCAGGGTTTGAGTCTCGTCTGCAACACAGGACAGAAAACACACGCGATGACTTCAGGCCGAAGAACGCAGCGGTCAAACACATCACGCTTTTACGCTTCCTTTTACAGTGACTTCCTAATGGCCTTAAAGAATTCAAATGTTCATAATCGATCTTGAGCTGAAATGTAGTTATAAATTGAAAGAATACTTCACTTAAAATGAAAATGCATCATCATTTATTCACACTCACACCATTCCAAACCTGCATGCTGTGATTTCAAAATGTGAAATAATGTTAATAATATAATTATGTAAATATTAGAAGATAATATAAAAAAAATAATATAATAATAAAATATATATATATATGAATAGTTTATTTGCAAAAACAGATAACTCTGTTTTTAAATGTTCAAAAATCATGTTTTTTTTAAAATCCTGCATTCCAATTAATGTGAATCATAGCAGGTGGGTTGTTTTGATTAAATAATACTAACAAAAATAAATAGCGTAACCTAACACAATAAAATTAAGATATTATATATATTATATATAAATTAAATACAAGTAATTCATATAAATAAAAAAATAATAAAATATGATTTATTCTGTGAAACAAAAAATAAAACTAAATCACACAACCCTGTTTAAAAAAACTCTAAAAACCAGCCTAAGTTGGTCTTTAAGCTGGATGTAGCTGGTTTAACCTGGACTTCCAATCTGGCTGACTATAAATTGGTCAAAACCTCTCTAAAACCAGCCTGTTAAACCAGCCAACCAGCTAACAATGGTTTTAGCCTTTTTTTCAGCAGGGATATGATACTGTATGTAAGAGAGTGACTGACATTTAAGCTGTTATTCATTGAAAATGCAGAAGCATAACAGAACAGTAACCCCTTACAGGTTTGGAATAACATGAGAGCAAGCACATAAAGACATAATGCACATTTTTGGCTGAACTTTTCTTTTTGAATAAGTAAGGCAAGACACTGCAGGTGAAAAGGATGGAAATTTAACTAATAAATATCACCGTTCTAGTAAAAAAATGCATTAATTAATAGTATAACTCTGAATGCTGGATAAATCTAGGATCAAAATTCTTGTTTGATTTTGTTGACATATTATAGTTTAAGGTTTTTACTGAAGTAATTGTGGATTTCTCTTTTTATCCCTCCATAAATCAGAAATTACTGTCAACAGACAGAAAATGATTAATTTTCACTATGTTTTTAGGAATAAAATGTTGTATAACACAGTGTGAATTATATATATACAAACACCTCAGTAAAACCCTTCAGAATATAGATAGGAATAAAACTTTAAGTTTTGGTGTGTGTAAGTGCTGCTGAAGTGGAGATAAAAACTCAGCACCTTTAAATATATGCATTTTTACCACATTTTTAGGAGTAAAATGTTGTATAAATCAGTGTATATGAGAAACCCGACAGTAAAAATCTTCAGAATATAGATAGGAATAAAACTCAAGTTTGATGTGTGTAAGTGCTGCTGAAGTGGAGAAAAAACTCACAGCCTTTAAAGATTAGCATTTTTACCACGTTTTTAGGAGTAAAATGTATAAATCAGTGTGAATGATGTATTAACAATCCCCTCAGTAAAAACCTCCAGAATATAGATAGGAATAAACCTCTAAGTTTTGGTGTTTGTAAGTGCAGCTGAAGTGGAGAAAAAAAAAGACTCACAACCTTTAAAAATATGCATTTTCACCACGTTTTAGGAATAAAATGTATAAAATCAGGCAAATGATATATGAACAAATTCCTCAGTAAAAACCTCCAGAATATAGATAGGAATAAACCTCTAAGTGTTGGTGTTTGTAAGTGTTACTAAAATGGAGAAAAAACTGACCAACTTTAAAGATTTGCATTTTTACCACGTTTTTATGAGTAAAATGTTGTATAAATCAGTATGAATGATCTATGAACAAACCCCTCAGTAAAAATCTTCAGAATATAGAGAGGAAGAAAACTAAGTTTGGTGTGTGTAAGTGCTGCTGAAGTGGAGAAAAAAAACTTTTAAAGATATATACTGTAACTGAAATCTACAGATGCAAATAGGAAAGTGCAATAAAATGTGTATTTTGGATGTTTTATTTCCACTAGTCTGACCGAAGATATGTTTTTCAAACTTGACCAGTGCAATGTTCCTCCTGTAAGTGTCTTTGCCTTAATTGCTTGTATTTTTCCAGATAATCAATCAGTGTAAAAGAAAGCGCTGGATTCATTGGCGATGGATGATCATGACACGACGTTGCAGGAAGGGTGGATGAGTGGATGTGGAGGGAGGGATCGATTGACTGCCCCGCTCGTTCATTCCTTCGTGAAATATCACGTGATGCTTCCTCTGTAACTTCAAAGAAACACAGCCTATGTGTCTGTTTTGCCCTGATCTGAGATCTGCCATGAGGCGTGGGTGCTGTCAATCAACAGCAAAGCATGAGCGGATGAGTGATGACGGATGACGGATGTTCAGAACCACATGGGCCAAAGCACAACAAGCCAAAGCAAAGAGAGCACAAACACAATGCAGATGCACATGGGAGGAGGATGATGATGATGATGAAGATGCGGTGGACGAGTGATGCTGTAACGCGCCAATGGAGGGAGAGGGACGTGATTCTAGTGAAACACACAACCTCTGTCACGCTGATGAACTTACCATTAATGGGGACTTTTAAGCAGATACATTAGAGATTAAATGAGAGAAGAGAGAGACAGAGAGAGCGAGAGACAGTCAGAGAGAAGAAAGAGAGAGAGAGAGAAGACAGGGTTTAAGCAAGAATTACACCAAAGAGAACTAGCATAGCTCTGATCAGTCACAGGGCGATCGGGGATCCGGGTGTTATGGGATTCAAATCACAATGAAGGAGAAAAATGAGTTTCAAAGCAAAAGTAGAAATGCAAATAAAATTGATGAACATTGCAATCGCTTCATGGAGATCTGCAGAGCAGCGGCCTCACACGGAGGAGGTCAAAGGTCAGACTCGTCATCTGTTAAAATTACGTGACCTCATTCTCAAAAATGATCTACAAAAAATACGGCTTCAGTGAGGATAAACATGATCTGTGCTGAACTCTGTGTTTTGTGCAGCTTAAGGACAATACATGCATTTCATTAGAATTTAAAATGTAAAAAAAAGTAACTAAAAATATAATAAAATAACTAACTACATAATACTATTATTGTTGTATATATTGTAAAATAGAAAAATAGAAAAAATAAATGTATAAATGTAAAATTTAATTTAAAAAATAAAATTATAATTAAAAACATAATAAAATTGCAAAATACGAAAACGGAAAAAATAAATTTAAATAATAAATAGTAAATATAAACACAAATATAAAACAGATATATAAATTAATTAAATTATAAATTAAATTAAATAAACATCAAAACAAATAAATATTTAGAAAAACTATAAAAAAGACAGGAAACAATACAGCATTAAATTATACATTACAATTATAGTAAATGAATAAATCTATAAATGAAAATAATTCAAAATAAGAATAAAAATGATAAAAACACCATAAATACATACGTTAAATTATAAATTGAAATATTATTAATAATAATAGAATATTCATAATAATTAATAATATTAATATAATCAAAAATAGTGAAATAAGTTATAAATGTAAATTAAATAAATAACTATAATAAAATATAATAAAAATAGCACAATAGAAATCTGTGTTACATGATCAATTAAAATTATAATTACAAACATAAACATGATGTGATGAACATCAGCATCATCTTCGCTGCTCCATGAACCCTCATGTGCCGGAGGTGAAGTTTTCCTGTTTTCCCCCCGCTTTATTGTGTAAAGTAAACCTGTTTCCCGCACGAGCGATCGTTTACATGTGCCGTTAGCAGAGAGTCATTCATATTTAATACGCCGCTCTGAGCTCTTATTTTCATCACATTATGTTTCAATCAAATTCTCAGGCCTTGCGAGGGCCGACTCTGGGGTACAGAGTGCTTTAGATAAATAGGGTGTAGAGGTGCCGCGTAAATTAGACAAAACCTGCTTTATTATTCTATTTTATCATAGAATAAACCAATAAACAACCGCAAAATAAGAAAAAGAAAAACAAGTAGGTCAGAAAGAGCTGCTAAAGGCATAAGAAACATTTGAGAGAATAGCAGAGAAGCAAAGAAACACTGGAGTGGATGTAGAGAACGAGACGGAAACACTGATCCAGCCATCCTCCTCCAAAAACTACAAAAAACATCCCGAGGGGAAAATCGACACCGGCAAAACCGTCTCCACATTTACACAGTAAAGCTTAGGCTCGTGAACCGCATCAACCGAACCTGAAGGACCGCAGGCCGATGCATTTACATCTACATTCATGCATTTGCCAGGCGCTTTTATTGCATTTAACATTTTATCAGTTCTTCAGTTCTAATGCAACAGCATCATCATCATCCTCATCATCAGCTCTAGTTTAAAAAACACTACAACTTTTAAAGGTGCACTCCTCATCAGTATCTTGGTGTCCACAAAAAATAGGATGTTTTCTTGACTATGTATTTATTTATTTTTTCCCCCGAATTTTAACGCATTGCATTATTATTAATAGGGTTGCAAAGGGGTGGAACGTTTCTGGTAAATTTCCGGAAACATTCCAAAAATGCCTGGAATATTCCAAAAAAATCCTGGAAAGTTTCCAAAATTTCTGGAACGTTTCCGACATTTACTGGAAGGTCCACGTTTGCAACCGTTAGTATAAACTATTTATTATAATTATGAATGTATAATTTGAATTATTAATACATAGATTAAATAATGAATAATTAGTATTATTAATATAAAATGTAAATAAATGTATTAATAAAGTAACATAATACATGTATTTAATACAATTTAATAACATACATTTTAAATTATGTTTTAACACAGCATCAACCTTATTTTAAAAATAATATAAAATATGAAAAATAATATAATGCATTACAAAATGACAACAACAAACTAATTAGATTAATTGTGGTTTAAATGAATTAATTAAACATGATAATTATTTTACATTGTTACATTAAATGCATCATTTACATTGTTATTTAGCAATAAATTATTATTACTCATATAACTAATAATATAGTAGTAGTAATAATAATAATACTCTTAATTTTATTACATCTAGTATGGTTTGTTTAATCAATTTTTGGAAGCTTTTTTGGAGTTCTCTGACTTCAAATGTGTGATTTGTCTGAATTCAAGGTGTGTTGAATGTGCAGCTACAGCATCATCCATCCACTCCTCCACATCCAGTCCACATGTCTGTCCATGCAAATGAGATGTCAGACAGGAAGTGACATCACAGAGATGCGGATGGGATGGAGTGAAGGCGGAAGCCAAAGGAAGAGAAGCAACAGATGGAAGGACAGGTGTGCTGATGAGAAGATGCGAAACAAGCCAAATCAAACGAGCATGATGAGGAGAAACACAGACGTGGCTCACCTAAGATCGCGGTGGGAACGAAGGGGTCTGGAGGAGAAGCACAGAAACACACAGAGAGAAGAGAAACACGCACACACGCACACACACACACACACACACACACACATTAGTCCGTATGAATCATCAGCTTTCTGCTTTAATACAGCAGATCTCAATCATTTGACTTCAAGCTCCTCTACTGTCCAGCACAACTTTCAAAGTCAAACAAGGCGAGATACTTCCTTCAGTATTTCTGCTACAATCATGATAAAGCTACTTGTTTTTAATAGTTTTTATAAACAAACAGAAACAATAGATGCTGAGAGGAAAACATAAACAAGAGAAATGTGATGTATTGTTTAGTATCTTAATTAAAATAAATGTAATACTGTAATATATATACATGTATATGCGTGTATGTATGTATATGTGTGTGGAAGTGTGTTTGTGTGTGTGTGTGTGTGTTCACTATGTGTGTGAGTGTGTGTGTTCACTATGTGTGCGTGTATGTATGTGTTGAGTGTGTGGACTGTGTGAGTGGTGTGTCACTTGTTGTGCGTGATGTGTGTGTTGTGTGGGTCGTGAATGTGTGTGGGCACATGTGTGTTTGTGTGTAAAGATGTGTGTTGTGTGTCTTATGTGTGGGTGTGTGGTGTGTGTTACTATGTGTGTGAGTGTGATTTCACTATGGGTGTGTGTGTGTTCATTATGTGTGTTGTGTGTTCACTTGTGTGCCAGTATATATGATTGTGTGTGTGTGTGTGTGTCTCTGTCTCTATGTGTGTGTGTGTGTGTGTGTGTGTTCATTATGTGTGTGTGTGTGTGTGTTCACTACTCACTTCTGTGTGTGTGTGTGTGTGTGTGGTGTGTGAGTGTTTGTGTGCGTGAGTGTTTGTGTGAGTGAGTGTTTGTGAGTGAGTGTGTGTCTGTGGTGTGGTTAATTATGTTGTGTGTGTGTGTGTGTTCAATAGGGTGTGCAGGTATCATGTGTGTGTGTGGTGAGTGTCATTAGTGTGTGTGTGTGTGTGAGTGTTCATTATGGGTGTGTGTGTGGTTTGGGTGTGTGAGAGATGTGGTTGTGGGTGTCAATCAAATATTTTATTTTTATAATATTAAATATTACCAAATATATTTAAAACCTTTAAAATGTGTTATGTGTTATTTATTAGAATATAAATAAAGAAAAAATACTAAATTATTATTAGTAATAAGATAAACCTAATATTAACACCATAATATCTGAATTATTTTAAGTCATGGAGGTCATAAAAACATCCCATTCAAAAATGTATATTTAGTGAAACACAGTTTTGTTTTCAGAGAAATTGATCATAATTAATATAACTAATATTAATATTCACCAGTGGGGTCAGAAAAATAAACGTAATTCAAAGAGAAAACATGTTTATTTTCTGACCCACTGGCCGATTTCTCATGTTTCTTAAACCGTTAACTCACTAACTCTCTTCTAAGAAAAGAAGACGGAAAGGCTGAAGAAGAGCGTGAGTTGTGAGTGAGCGCAGAGATGCTGTGTTTGCAGTAAAGGAGTCGGAGCGTGTTTCTGCCGCATGCACACGCGTGTGGAGTGTGTGTTACCTGGGTAATACGTGTTCGGGATGCTGCTGCTCATCGTGTTCGTCTTCACCGTCAGAGAACACGGAGAAGATCCGGCTTCACACAGAAAAACACCATTACACTCACACAAACATTGCTCTCAACTCAAATAAAGCTGAAAACAATAAAACAATTATTATATTCTAAAATATATTAAATATTGGCAATATTATTCATAAATAACTAAACAAAAATGAAAAAAAAAGTCTTGGTAATTGACTGAAATAACTGAGTTGAAGCGCTAAAATGACTCAATGGAAATGAATTAAATCTAAAACTAAAACTAAAATAAATTCATGTAAACTCTTAAACAGTACCATCAAATATAGAGTTATGTATATTTATACTGAATATACAGGTATTTCTTAAAAAGGAATTAATTAGAAAACGGTTAGATTTTTATTTTTTTATTTTTTTTATTCTTAAATAGTCCATTAAAAACGAATAAAAACTGCTAAACGCACATAACAAAATACCAAAATGATAGGAATATATATATATATATAAGCTGCATTTATTTGATCAAAAATACAGTTAAAATACAGTAATATTATCTTAATTATAACAGCTGTTTATATTTGAATCTGTTTTAAAATGTAATTTATTCCTTTGATGCTAAGCTGAATTTTCAGCATCATTTACTCCAGTCTTCAGTGTCACACGAACCTTCAGAAATAATTCTAATATGCTGATATGCTGCTCAAGAAACATTTATGATTATTATCAATGTTGAAAACAGTTGTGCTGAAGAATATTTTTGTGGAAACTGTGATACAACTTTTTCTCAGGATTAAAAGATGAACAAAGTTTCAGAGACAACAGCATTTATTTGAAATAGAAATTGTTACATGATATGTTTTTACTGTCACTTTTGATCAAGTTAATTAATCCTTGATCAATAAAAGTATTAATGTCTTTAAAAAAGTGTGTGAGTGTGTGCGTGTGGTGTATAGTAGTGTGTGTGTGTGAGGAACTCACAGCGTCGTTGAGGTGTGTTGTGGTGTAGTAGTGTGGGTGGTGTGTGTGAGACTCACAGCGTGTTTCCGTTGAGGTGTGTGTGTGTGTGTTGTAGGTGTGTGTGTGTGTGCGTGTGAGGACTGCAACAGCGTCAGTTGACGGGTGGTGTGCGTGTATAGTGGGTGTGTGTTGTGTGAGCTCACAGCGGTCAGTTGAGGTTGTGTGGGCGGGTTATAGTGTGTGTGTGTGTGTGTGAGACTAACACGTCCCGTGGAGGTTTGTGGTGTGTGTTAGTGATGTGTGTTGTGTGTGAGAATCACAGCGTCCGTTGAGGGTTGTCTTTTTTTTTATGTTGGTGATAGTATGTGTGTGTGTGTGAGAGACTCACAGTGTCCGTTGAGGTTGTGTGTGTGTGTGTATAGTGTGTGTGTGTGGTGTGAGACTCACAGCGGCAGTGAGGTTGTGTGTGTGTGTATAGTGGGTGTGGTGTTGTGGTGATAGACTCACAGCGTTCCGTTGAGTTGTGTGTTTGTGTGTGTGAGTGAGTGTGAGTGAGCGTGCGTTTGTGTGTGCGTGTATGTGTGTGTGTGTGGGTGTGTGTGTTTGAGACTCACAGCATACTGAGTGTTTGTGTGTGTGTATAGTGTGTGTGTGTGTGTGAGAATCACAGCGTCCGTTGAGTTGGTTTGTGTGGGATAGGGGTGTGTGTGTGTGTGAGACTCACAGAGTCCGTTGAGGTGTGGTTTGTGTGTGAGTGTGTGGTGTGTGTGTGTGTGTGAGACCACAGCTGTCCGTTGAGGTGTGTGTGTGTGTGTGAGACTCACAGCATCCGTTGAGGTTGTGTGTGTGTGTGTTAGTTGTGTGTGGTGTGTGAGACTCACAGCGTCCGGGGAGGTTGTGTGTGTGTGTGTGTTATAGGGTGGTGTGTTGAGACTCACACGTCCGGTGAGGTGTGTGTGTGGTGTGGTGTATAGTGTGGTGTGTGGGATGGGACTCACAGCGTGCATTGAGGTGTGTGTGTGTGTGTGAGACTCACAGCATCCGTTGAGGTTGTGTGTGTGTGTATAGTGTGTGTGTGTGTGTGTGAGACTCACAGCGTCCGTTGAGGTTGTGTGTGCGTGTATAGTATGTGTGTGTGTGTGAGACTCACAGCGTCCGTTGAGGTTGTGTGTGCGTGTATAGTATGTGTGTGTGTGTGAGACTCACAGCGTCCGTTGAGGTTGTGTGTGTGTGTATAGTGTGTGTGTGTGTGTGAGACTCACAGCGTCCGTTGAGGTTGTGTGTGTGTGTGTGTATAGTGTGTGTGAGTGTGAGTGTGTGAGACTCACAGCGACGTTGAGGTGGGTGTGTGTGGGTATAGTGGTTTTTTTTTTTCTGTGTGTGTGTGTGAGAAACACAGCATCCGTTGAGGTGGGTGTGTGTGTGATAGTGTGTGTGTGTGTGTGAGACTCACAGCGTTCTCACTTTTTTCGTTGAGGTGTGTGTGGGTGGTGTTATAGGTGTGTATGTGGGTGTGAGTTTTTGTGTCCGGGACTCACGCGTGCGTTGAGCTTGTGTTGTGTGTGTGTGTGTGGGTATGAGTGTGTGTGTGTGTGTGTTGCACTCACAGCGTCCGTTGAGTTGTGTTGTCCATGAATGAAAGCGATCATCACAGTGGATTCCCTGCCTCGTGGAGCTCTTCCAATTGAGTTCAACACACCGTCATCTCGCCTCGTGCTGTTCAGAGGTCTCCTTGCGCTTCTTCGCAGCTTTATACAAATCAAAAATCAAAGATAACCTACTGTAACAGCATTAGTGACGTGATTGAGATTTTGACAGGAAATACACACATCTCACAGTTAAGAAGACACACACACACACACTCACACCACAAACACTACACAGCTCACACACTACACACACACACACACACACATGACACACACACACACACAACACACAAACACACACACACACACACTATCTCTCTCACTCACACACACACACACTGACACACGCTCACACACACACACACACACACACACACACACAGACACACGCTCACACACACACACACACACACACATAGTAAATGTTCATTTTAAATACATTAATTTTTGTATATCAAACTAAATGAAAGCAAAAAACGTTCTCTTGGCAATATTTATTTCAAGAAACATTTTTAGTTCCGCTTAATTATAATAACCCTGTTTAGTACTAAATGCATGAGAAATGTTGCATTTGGGAACAAGCTTAAGTAAAACATATTTTTGTATTTTGCATTTTTTAAGTTTATTTCAGTTAACATTTATTTTAAATAACAATTTTTTAAAATGTTTTAATTTTAGTTTGATTTCTTTTCATAATATTTGACGCTGAAATAAATTATTCAGTTTATTATATAAACTGACAATAATGTATAGTTTCATTCAGTGTATACTGCATTTAAACAGTATTTAAAGTTGTGCATGTATGAACACGGCCTACTGTACGTTCTGCTTTTAACAATGTAAATGAGGAGCAGTGTGAGAGGTTATTTCAACAAATGTATTTTAGTGAGCAAAGAGCAGTTCTGAGAAAGCACTCAAGGTGGTCGGCCATTAAACTAATCAGGGCCTGATTAAGATGGCAAAGTTACCCTCCCAATTAAAGCCCAATATAATCTTAATCAATGCCCCACCAAGAGCCTCAAGGAGCGCCGGTTCTCCGTGATTACAGCCGCAGATCCGAGAATAAAGTGCTGTAATGGAGTTCTGCTTTAATTCAGTTAACCTGCCTTCGTCTGCTAATGATCCGCAAATGCAAATGAGGCCAAATTACTCAGCCAATCCGTGGGAGGGAAATTAGCATGTGTTTCCTCGCCTGAGGCTCGACTTCCCAAAGCATTTCCAATGAGATCTTGGAAACGGAGCCAAACCACAAAGTAAGGAGATGCAGCAAGTTTCTACAAACTACAAACTCCATTAAAGCCAATCTGAGCTCATGAACATCAGCAGAAGACATGACTGATGAGCAGAGCTAACGGGTCACGCCGCCATGAGGTTATCCACGCTAAACAACAGGAACATCAACCATCGGCTCGGAGTCAAAACTCAATCTCCATTTGGCAGAAAGATTTAGATTCGATTCCCACACTACACAACTTACACTCAGACATCACTGGTAAATTTCTCAAAGCACTACACAGAATCGATGTTGTAAAGTAATGTAGAAAGACTGAAATAGAACACTGGGTTATTCTTTTCTACGCAATCACTGGGTTGAGGTTGTTGGGTCACATGTGACTCTGGAGCACAAAACCAGTCATAAGGGTCAATTTTTCGAAACTGAGGTTTATACATCAGCTGAAAGCTGAATAAATAAGCTCTCCATTGATGTATGGTTTGTTAGGATCGGACAATATTTGAAAATCTGGAATCTGAGGGTGCAAGAAAATCGAAATATTGAGAAAATCATCTATAAAGTTGTCAAATGAAGTTCTTAGCAATGCATATACTATCAAAACATTAAGTTTTGATATATTTACAGTAGCGACTTAACACTGCTTTTGTGCTCCAGGCTCACATATGTTGGGTTGCTTTTACCCCCAATAGGCCTCATTCGTGAAACTTGCGTAAATATATGAATAAATTCTGAGTAATTTGCGCATAAAACAGACATTCCCAAAAAGAAAACTGTCCTCCGGATTCACAAACGCTTCGTTAACTTCAGATTTGATAGTTAAACATGTGTATGTTAATGAATTCCAATAATTCGTAAATAGGATGTTCACAATTAGCATAATCCCCATCTGTGAATTACAGCTACGCAAATTGTGCGTCTAGAAACGCAGTGGAATATTCTGGTCTACTTCCTCAGGTTTGGCTCCAGTATATTGCATAAACACAAAAAAGACTAATAGGCCATATGCCTAACAATAAATATTCAATAACATGTGTCCACCAAAGAGTTTTTAGCCAGCTGAAAAAATGTCAGACGCACTTCTTAAAATGACCAGCTGGTGGTGCAAAAAAAACAAAACAAAAAACAAACCGAAAAGAGGGCAAGGGCAAATTAACTTTAATTATTACGGCACTACATCAAAACGCAGTGTCACCAGTTTGCCAAAAAGAGCACAGAATATTTTATGAACCGCTTACACGTGCTAGGGACATTTCGAATTCATTTTGAAAATACGTTTTCATGAATTCGAAAGTTTACGTCAGAATGGCTTTACAACGAGTGACACAAGAATTTGTCTGCTTGTGTTTTATGAATGAGGCCCACTGTTGGGTAATTTTTGTGTTCTCAATCTCACTGACTGCTGAAATCTGGTTAATGATTTTATTTTAGGCAAAGCAACGTACAGGGACAAGGTGACAGTCAGGTGACGGAAATGCCTTTAGTCTTGCATAACAAATGGATTTTATTCATTATAATACTGAACTTAATTTATTTTGATGTTAAAATATGTTCTCTAACCACAGTACTGCTTGTTTATGGGCAGGTTATGGAATATCGCCTACCACCGAAGTCCTACGCATATTGATTTTTTTTTTTAGGCAAAATCATAGGATATTAAATAAAAGATCATGTTCTGTGAAGATATTTAGTAAATGTCCTACCGTAAATATATCAAACTTAATGTTTGATAGTAATATGCATTGCTAGAACTTCATTTGTACAACTTTAAAGATGATTTTCTCAATATGTAGATTTTTTTGCACCCCTTCAGATTCCAGATTTCAAATATGGTCCGATCCTAACAAACCATACATCAAAGGAGAGCTTATTTATCAGCTTCAGATGATGTATAAACCTCAATTTCACAAAATTGGAAATGGTTTATGGTTTTGTGGTCCAGGGTCACAATGTTCAAATATGGAAAAAATTTTTTACATAAACGCATCGAGTCACCCCGGAGGCCCCCCGTGTGAGGCACGTTAATTATGGATGATGCGCTTATTGGACTTCTTTTGGTACTGTTAAAAAAACACCCATTCCCATGCCAGTATAATAGCTTCCGGAAGCAGCCAGGCACTGTTTTTGTTAATTATACCTCCGATTGGATCATTGGTAATAAGTACAGCTTGTAGATCACTTATTCGTATGGTATTGGCTTGACGGGTGAGTACCCTATGGGGTAAAGTTCTTTATGTTGGGTAAACATATCAATTGGGAGGACAGTTGATATCTAGCGTCAAACGTAGTATTCCGCCATTTACTGAGACGGGTTACTGTAGCAGCGATTGCTTAGGTATCAAGTATGAGAGTTATTATATATCTCTTATGGAGTTCTGTCCCCGCCACAGACAGGGCATAAGTTGCTCCCGTTGTACATCCTTTCGATAGCTCAGGCATCAAAGTCGCTTGACGAATGTAGACGCCATGCTGTACTCTCTGTGTCTGCTAATGCATTGTAAACATGTCTTTTGACTACCCCACAAGTCTTATGCTCACACAATAATCCTGTCTGCAATTATGCTTATGCTAATTATGAATCGTTGGCAGGGCATTCTGCTTACGTAATTACCCACCACACCATTTGCCAGCTATACTTGACAACTTGCATAATACAGATAGTATGGATTCACAGTATACGCCGGAAAAACCAAAAATCCTAACATTAGTACAGCAACACTTATACTCCAGCGTGGTTACGCACAGTGGCAAGTGAGGAGTCAATCACGAGTTATTTTGCCATCTTTTTGCCAGTTAATGTTACAATCACTGGCCACTGAGGTCACATGTGTTTTCAACGGACACCGCAGCAACGAGGCGAACCGACGACCCACCTCCATCAGGTGTTCGCTATTTCTTTTGCCTCCCCGAGTTCTACCTTCTGGCGACCGTGACCTGACTTTTAATACATCCGCTCTGAATCGCCTTTTTAATTACCCCAGCACTTGGCAAATTATTATCAGCTTCGTCCGTTTTCAGTTCACCGTTCCACACTTGTTCCACTTGATCGAGCGACAATAACCCTAGCTACGATGGCCCTATATTGGGTATGTACAAAGATTGTCAATCCATTGCGGTTCTATCCCACTCCCCAACATAAATGAAATTGGTGGTCTCCCCCCCTCTTTTAATAACATGCTGTCATCTTGTTGATATTACCGTTAATTTTCTAGTTATATTCGTTGGCCTGATTTACCACTTTGTCCACACACATTTAAGCCAGCAATGTATGTAATGGTTGTCATCACCCCTATCGTCATGATGTTCATGAAATAACTCCAGCATGTGTTCTGTTCTCACCCTCATTGAGCCCATTACGCTGGGGTTGCCAAATAATCCCCAACAGGCAAAGGTTGTTTTTTTGATCCCAGCATTTTTTATAGTGTGCAGATGTTTTTAACAGTAGCTGTTAATGATATACTTGACTTAGCGACTCTACCATTTAAGGACATTATCAATTGTGAATGTCAAATTATATTCTACAGTTTCAATTATCACACACACACAACAGACCCACGCACCACAATACCCTACACACAGACAAACCACATTCACCACCGCATCACATTGAGCTTTCAAGGATGCCAGTCACACCTAGTCCAGACACACACCCTACTTCCCCACAACACACACACACACTACCACGTTATAACAAATATTCATACAAACAAAAACATGCAAAACCTACCTACACTTACACACAAACACAACCACCACTACACCCACTCACCACAAACCCAAACACACTTAACAAACTGACAACACCCGAACCAAATGTACTCACCAATTATCCAAACCATCAACACACCCCCACCACACTCCCCCACACCCTCCACATTTATATACAGTACACGGTTCCACACTGGTAAATGAGCTTTTGATACTGTACAGGACCGGCATTGTTATTCCTATGATTTTCACAACCCAACCTTACCCCCCAACCACCTACCCCTCACCAGGAGCACTTCTGATATTCACACGCACTTCCCAATACACCCTATTTCAGTGTCGATTTCATCCATAATGCGCTTTGAAAAGTGGGCGACAGTGGGTAATGTCCTGAATAGGTACATTCAGCCTGGTAATACCTGTCATACCCACTTTGTAAGATACATAATTTATGTCCTCATTTGTCACAAAAAACGCGTACACACACACACACACAAACAAACAAAAAAACACACACACACACAACCCTACCCCACCCACATACTCACTCACCCCACCTTCACACCCACACCAAATCTACCACAACACACCCCACAACACACACACACACATTCTAATTGATTGCACTCCAGCCAGAGGATTAAGTCGGTATGCTGGGAATTGTGTTCTCACACACGTGCGCGGCTGTTGTAGGCGTTTAACGCGAGCGTCTTCATTAGAGCAGCTCAGACGCAGGGAACAGTGGGGAATTGTGGGATGCATGCTGTGCCGCTGGTCTGGGATCAGTACATGAGCGAGAGCCAACAGAGACTAAAGACACGACACTAAACTACAATTAAACCAGAGATAAACATCACCCAATTTATTTTTTCAAACCCATTTGTAAACATCCCAAACTTTATTACATTGCAAACTCCCGAAAAGATTAAACCCATTTAATCCTCATTGCACCGGTCTCACCTTGTGGACAGTAAAAATAGGTGTTCATTAAAAGCTCTAAAACCTTTACTGACTGTCTGTTTTAGTGCACTTCCTGCAAACTCTGGAAACAAATAAAGGGTCTATATTATAAATACGGTGCAGTTTCACACGGTTAGTGCAAATTGTCACATGACCAGTTTAATCAGTTTAATTCCGGTTTGCACTTTGAGAAGAGACGTTGTGTCATCAGAGCATAAAGTATGTTAACACAAATATTCTATCTGGTACATATGGATTTGTTAGGTGTATAGTTTATCCTAATATATAATTATTTCTACCATATTCAGTTTGTTGAGTGTGGTCATAGAATGAGCAAACATGTTGTGACCGGTGGGATCCAATTATAAATCCAATTGCAGTTGTTAATGAAAATTGCACTAAAATGTTGCAATGACAAAATAATGCACTAAATTAAAAATTCTAATGTAAGAAATAAGTTACAATATTGATGTTGTAATACTGGTAGCACTAATAAAAAAATGTAATGTTATATTTGACAAAAAAGTAACAATTTTGAAATACATTGATCTCAGTATTCCTATCAGTGTTGTATAAGGGGTTTTTATGCATAATACAATGTGATAAAACTCATAGAGCTATGATATATAAAACATTTTTTATGTTAATTCAGTATGCACTTTATCCCACCGCTCACAATTGTGACTGACCATAAAACACAATTTTTCACACACTTTTCCTCCAAAAAACTTTCAAAAAAAAATTATTATTGATTATTTCAAAGGGTTACTAATGACACATGATTTGGATATTTTCATGTCTGGGAAAAATGCTGGGATTAAACGGGTTAAGACTAGCCTAGAGATTTAGAGGAGCTACAGAGTTAACCTCAACATAAACCTATTAACTGATAACCTTTAGAATTAACTAACAGCTGCTCAGAGTAACATGAACTATTAGTGCATGCAAGGAGCTTTATTCATCTATATAGCACTTGTTATGAAAACAACAGCCTGCATGTTTAGAAACAATTGCTACAACATGCTACAGTTGTAACATAAGTCTATAGAGAAAATCTGTTCCCTAAAAGATTATCTATTGTAAATACTACAAAGTTAGACCATTAATAAGCCTTCAATAAAACGTGATAAAAGAGTCCATGTGACCCTAACCAAACTAAAAATTAAAACTATAAAAAAGTCACCTAAAATAAGCATTAACTGAAATCAAATCAAATGAATTCAGCTATTTATTATTATAATATTTAAGCTTGCTGCAACAGAAACACTTTTTATTTTCATTTGGTTAATGCACATCTTGAACTAAACTAAAACTGAAAACAATACAAACGATATAGACATATACAGTGGGGCAAAAAAGTATTTAGTCAGCCACCAATTGTGCAAGTTCTCCCACTAAAAAGATGAGAGAGGCCTGTAATTTTCATCATAGGTATACCTCAACTATGAGAGACAAAATGAGAAAAACCCCCCCAGAAAATCACATTGTAGGATTTTTAAAGAAATTATTTGCAAATTATGGTGGAAAATAAAGTATTTGGTCAATAACAAAATTTCATCTCAATACTTTGTTATATACCCTTTGTTGGCAATGACAGAGGTCAAACGTTTTCTGTAAGCCTTCACACACTGTTGCTGGTATTTTGGACCATTCCTCCATGCAGATCTCCTCTAAAACAGTAATGTTTTGGGGCTGTCGCTGGAAAACACGGATTTTCAACTCCCTCCAAAAATTTTCTATGGGGTTGAGATCTGGAGAAAGGCTAGGCTAAATGCTTCTTACGAAGCCACTCCTTAGTTGCCCGGGCGGTGTGTTTGGGATCATTGTCATGCTGAAAGACCAGCCACGTTTCATCTTCAATGCCCTTGCTGATGGAAGGAGGTTTTCACTCAAAAACTCACGATACACGGCCCCATTCATTCTTTCGTTTACACGATCAGTCGTCCTGGTCCCTTTGCAGAAAACCAGCCCCAAAGCATGATGTTTCCACCAACATGCTTCACAGTAGGTATGGTGTTCATTGGATGCAACTCAGCATTCTTTCTCAAGTTGAGTTTTTACCAAAAAGTAATATTTTGGTTTCATCTGACCATATGACATTCTCCAAATCCTTTCTGGATCATCCAAATGCTCTCTAGAAAACTTCAGACGGGTCTGGACATGTACTAGCTTAAGCAGGGGGAGACTTCTGGCACTGCAGGATTTGAGTCCCTGTTCGCAGTGTGTTACTGATGGTAGCCTTGTTACTTTGGTCCCAGCTCTCTGCAAATCATTCACTAGGTCCCCCCGTGTGGTACTGGGATTTTTGCTCACATTTCTTGTGATCATTTTAACCCCACGGGGTGAGATCTTGCGTGGAGCCCCAGATCGAGGAGATTATCAGTGGTCTTGTATGTCTTCCATTTCTAATAATTGCTCCCACAGTTGATTTCTTCACCAAGCTGCTTACCTATTGCAGAATCAGTCTTCCCAGCCTGGTGCAGGTCTACAATTTGTTTCTGGTGTCCTTTGACAGCTCTTGGGTCTTGGCCATGGTGGAGTTTGGAGTGTGACTGTTTGAGGTGTGGACAGGTGTCTTTTATACTGATGACGAGTTCAAACAGATGCCATTAATACAGGGAACGAGTGGAGGACAGAGGAGCCTCTAAAAAGAAGAAGTTACAGGTCTGTGAGAAACAGAAATCTTGCTTGTTTGTACGTGACCAAATACTTATTTTACCGAGGAAATTACCAATTAATTCTTTAAAAATCCTACAATGTGATTTTCTCGATTTTTTTTTTCTCATTTTGTCTCTCTTATTTGAGGTATACCTATGATGAAAATTATTATCTTTTTAAGTGGGAGAACTTGCTCAATTGGTGGTTGACTAAATACTTTTTGCCCCACTGTATATATATATATATATTATAACACTACTAAAAATGACACAAACACTAACAAAAGTACTAAAAATAACTAAAAGGAAAATGGAAAAATAAAAAAGTATTAAAAATAAAGAAAAACTTATTACTAAAGAAAAAATAATTTATCTATTTAAAATTACTTTTATTTTGTGTGAATTATGACAAAGGAAATTGAATATACGATTATATTAAAATAATATAAATAATAATACAATTATATAAAATAAAATAATACATGACTTGATAAATAAAGTTGAACAAAACAAACAATAATTGATTTATTTATCTGCATGTCATGAGACCATTAACAGACATCAGAGAACCGTGGACATGTGAGTGTGTTGACGAATTATTCAATTAAAATTTTAGCTTAAAGAGGTTCGGTTGCCAAAAAAA
This sequence comes from Sinocyclocheilus anophthalmus, assembly GCA_018155175.1. Taxonomy (NCBI): domain Eukaryota; kingdom Metazoa; phylum Chordata; class Actinopteri; order Cypriniformes; family Cyprinidae; genus Sinocyclocheilus; species Sinocyclocheilus anophthalmus. The sequence goes on along the minus strand of JADLZN010002167.1, from coordinate 148,076 downwards.
TTTAAAAGTTTGCGATTAGGGTAACATTTCTCTGTGTGTGTTTGTGTGAGTGTGAGTGTGTGAGAGAGAGGGTGTGTGTGAGTGTGTGTGTGAGGGGTGAGTGTGTGAGAGAAGTGTGTGTGTGGTGAGTGTGGGAGAGGAGAGTGCGTGTGAGTGGTGTGTGTTGGTGGGGAGAGAGAGTCGTGTGTGTGTGAGTGTGTGTGTGGTGTGAGAGAGTGTGTGTGTGTGAGTGTGTGTTGTGTGTGTGTGTGTGAGTGTGTGTGTGTTTGTGTGTGAGTGTGTGTGTGTGTGATGTGAGTGTGTGTGTGTGTGAGTGTAAGAGAGAGAGTGTGTGTGTGTATGTGAGAGAGAGAATGTGTGTGTGTGACGTGACGTGTCCGTGAGAGAGAGCGTGTGTGCAGTGTGTGGAGTGTGTGGTGTGTGTGAGTGGTGTGGGTGTGGGAGTGAGAGAGGTGTGGTGTGAGCCCCTGTGTGTGTGTGTGAGTGTGTGTGTGAACGTGCTTGTGCTGGAGTGTGAGTGCCATGTTGAGAGAGAGTGGTGTGCGTGAGTGTGTTGTGTGTGTGTGTGAGGTGTGCAGATGTGTGTGTAGTGTGTGTGTGTGAGTGTGGCTGTGAGTGTGTGAGAGAGAGTGTGTGTGTGAATGTGGTGTGTGAGAGAGAGTGTGTGTGTGACTGTGTGAGTGTGTGCTTCTTTCCCCCCCACCCCCCCTTCCCCTTGCCCCCCCTCCCTTCCTCTGTGTGTGAGAGTGTGTGTGAGGGTGTGTGTGAGTGTGAGTGTGTGAGAGAGTGTGTGTGTGTGAGTGTGTGTGTGTGTGTGAGTGTGTGTGAGTGTGAGTGTGGTGGTGTGAGAGACGTGTGGTGTTGTTGAGTGTGACGTGGGTGAGAGACGGTGTGCTGTGTGAGGTGTCGTGTGCTGTGTATTGTGGCTGTGTCTTGAGACGACGTGTGTGGTGATTGTGATGTTGTTGTGTAGAGAGAGTGTGTGTGTGAGTATGTTGTGTGTGAGAGTGTGTGTGGAGTGAGACGTGTGTCTGTGAGAGTGTGGCTGTGTGATGCTGTTGTGATGAGAGAGTGTGCTGTGTGAGTTGTGGAGTGTGTCGAGAGACGGTCCGTGTTGTGTGAGAGTGTGTGTGAGGTGTGGTGGTGAGAGGCGTGTGCGTGTGAGTGTGTGTGTGGTGAGTGTGTGGCGAGAGTGTGTGTGTGAGTGAGTGGGTGTGAGAGAGAGTGAGTGAGTGAGTATGTGAGTGTGAGTGAGAGTGCGAGTGAGTGTGAGTGTGTGAGTGAGTATGTGTGTGTGTGAGAGAGAGTTTGTTGTTGTGTGTATGGGTTGTTGTGTGTGTGTGAGTGTGTGTGCTGTGTGTGCGTGTGTGAGAGAGTCGCTGTGTGTGAGTGAGTGGTGAGAGAGCAGTGTGTCCTGTGAGTGTGTGTGTGCTGTGTGGGTAGAGCGTGGTGTGTGTGGGTCGGCGCAGTGTTTGGTATTTGAGACGAGGTGTGTCGTGTGTTCGTGTGTGAGTGTGTGTTTGTTGTTATGTGTTATGAGTAGAGTGACTGTTGTGTGAGACGATGAGTGTGCAGGTGTTGTCTTGTGCGCGAGTGTGTGTGTGTTGAGTTGGGTCTTGCTAGATGAGTAGCCTGGGTGGGTGGCGTGGTGTGTGACGAGTGAGTGTGTGTGTGTGAGAGCAGAGAGGAGAGTTGTTCGTGTGTGTGTGTCCGCAGAGTGAGTAGATGGACCGAGAGAGTGCTGTCGTGATCGTGTGTGTGCCTGAGAGTTGAGTGTTTTTGTTGTGTGTGTCTGGGTGCTGTGAGAGAGTGCTAAGGCGAGTGTGTGTGCACGAGAGGCATGACGAGAGTGTGGAGTGTTCGTGTGTGTTGGTGTGAGTGTGTTGTCAGTGTGGTGGTTTTTGAGTGTTGCTGAGAGATGTGGCGATGTGTGTTTGTGTGGGTGTGTGAGAGAGAGTGTGTGTGAGTGTGTATGAGTATGCGTGTGTGTGTGTGTGTGTGAGAGGGTGTGTGTGTGTGTGTGTGGTGTGGCGATTGAGAGCGAGCTGGTGGGTGTGTGTGTGTGTTGGGATGTGAGTGTGAGTGTTTGAGAGAGTGGTGCAGAGTGAGGGGTTAGTCTGCAGAGTGTGTAATGTTGTGGGGTGTGTGTGCAACGGGTTTGAGAGAGAGGTCGCTGGATGGTGCCTCGTGTGTGTGAGAGAGAAGTGGTGTTGTGTGTCCGTACGAGAGAAGACGAGTGTGTGTGTGCACCGTGTTGTGTGTGTGTGTGTGGTCCGTGTGTGTGTGAGAGTGTCGTTCGGGTCGTGGTGTGTGTGAGACCGATCCCTGCGAGGCGTTCGTTGATCACGTGGGCGCACTTTGGATCCATTTAAAAGGTGGCAGTGGGGTTCCCCGGTGATACCCCCGCCACTCCCCCTGTGTCATCTCGAGGAATTGTGACTTGTGAGAGAGTGTGTTAATGATTTTGATTCGAGGTGTGGTGAGTGTGTCGTGAGAGTGTGTGTGGGTCAGTGGTGTATGTTTTCCTCGTTTCCCCCCCCCTTCCCTAAGTCCCTCTCCTTCGTGTGAGAGAGACCGAGAGAGATTTTGCGACCTCGGATCGCAACTCTCGATTGAGTGTGTCCCTGTGTTGAGACCGTGCTGTGTGAGTTGCGTGCTCTGTGTGATGAGATTTGACGAAAGTGGGTGCTGTGTGACCGTCTTGTGTGTGTGTGTGTTTTCGTGTGTTTGTTGTTGAATATATCACGTGTGTCGTCGCCTTAACGGTCACCTGCCTGGGAAAACAAAGATCCCGTGACGTACAAACCTCGCTAACTGTGTAGATAGAAATGCCGTATTGTGTTTATAAAATTGCGTGCCCGCCCTCTATGATGGAGTATCCCAGGACTGACACATAAAATGCCTGGACTTCTCAAGAAGGTACTGGTTATATGATGTAAGTTTTGACTCGGCATAGAATTCCTAAAATCCCCAAGCCTCCCACCCGAGTTTTCCTTAAATACGGCGGGTGTTTTGTTGTTTTTTTTTTTTCCCCCCGGGGGGACATTCCACATCGCGCCCTAAACATGGACGCCGGTTTTTTTTCACCAATATTTCACGAAACACAGACTTTGCTTCTTGTCTTTTCTACCTGTCAGTCAAATGACCTCTTGGGCGGTCCTTAGCCATTTAAAGCGGCTAAGGTTCCCCAAAGAAGGTATACTGACAAGAAGTGAAAGTCAACAGAGCGTTCCATTGCAGCAACAGCAGCCCTGCGCTTCCGCCATTATTCTGGAGTGAAAGCGACTCAGCAGTGCACTAGCTTCTAGCTGTCGCTACGGCAAATATCAGCTGCTTTGTTTAGAGTGTGTGTGTGTTTTAAAGTATCTATTGCAACAACATTAATTTCTGTATCGCAAAAATAAAAACTTGTAGTCAAGTGACTTACGAGACACTTCTGTTGAGTGGGTCAGATTGTTACAGTAATTCCCTTTCACTCATTTATTAAAAAAAGGTTTATAAGAGTTATTGATTCTGTAATCAGACACTGACTGTGTGTTATAAACTGAAACTAGTAAAATAATTTTTGTTAATAAAAGGTGAAATAAAATATATTAAACTATTAGATTAATAAGGAGCTAAAAACCAAACAAAAATCAAATGTTGTCCTAACACTAACTAAAATAAATCGATATGTGGAAATACTAAAATTGCTAAAACTAAAATGAAACCATAAAGATAAAAAAAAAAAAAACAAAATAGAATATAAAAATAAAATGACCAAAACCGACAATTAAAATGAAAACTGAAAATCTGTATAAACCTTTTTTAATAAATAAAATAAAATAATTAGAGTAAATGATAAAATTTAAACAATCAAAAAATTCTAGGCCTAACACTAAGAATAACAATAATTTAGTTGAATAGTTGAAGGATAAAATGATTAAAACTGAAATAAAAGATAAATAGAAAAATAATAATAAAAAACTAATAAAAATGGAAAAAGCAATACAAATACTAAAACTTGAAATACATTAAAATGAAAACTGAAAATATATTTGAAAAAATTTAAAAAATAAAAAATAAAATAGATTCAATAAAAAACGTATAAAAGTTATAATGTTTTCCTGGCAGTTACTGAAATAAAATAAGTTTAAGTTGAAGCGCTAAAATTATTACTAAAACTAATACCGAAATAAAAAACTAAAGAAAAACTAAAACAAAACCTAATAAAAATAACAAACTAAAACTTGAATTAAAATGAAAATAGAAACTCATGGCTGCATTCAATCTCACAAAAGAGCTAAATTGTTTCTTTTCTGTAGCGCAGTATTTTCGAATGGTACTAGTCATTTTTAAATAAATGGCTCTGGTCTGAACAAAATTCCAAATAAACAAACAAACAGCACAGCTCAAGCATTCATTAAACATGAGGATGATGCACTTCATGCAACGCACACCAACCATGCAGGAAAACTGGAGCCAAACGCCGGAAGCATGTGACGACTGCGATTAATAATAATGACGATGATGATGATTTATGAGATGAAGGGTAATTCCAGGTTTGGGAAAAGCACGTTTCCCTTCCCTGAGCTGGGCAACAGATAGACAAGGAGAAGGTTCCTTGGGAAAGTGGTTCTTCTAATAATCTACAAGCTACAACGCTCAATCACATCGACTGCAGACGAACCATCAGTAATCATATCAAGGCTCTGACATTCACAGACAGATGATGGACAATCACATCAATAAGCAATATCAGCTGAAGATCATAATTACAGATAACGCTCTGGGATTGAAATGCAGGGCTGGATGTTAACTCTGGAGCCCTGGAGTCATGCAGGTCGAGCATAGCACGGCACTAACAGTGTACAAAGGTGTTTTACTCACAGGTAGTAAGTGTAGGACTGATAGGTTCTCCTGCCCAGTGAGGTGGTGGAGGGGTTTAAGCAGTGGAGGGGAAGATGAAGATGGAAGGAAAGAAAAAGTAAAAAATATTAATGTTACGAGACGATAGAAAATGAACAGAAGCAGACATGGTGGCATTCGTGAGAGAGAGATGAACCCATGTGACTCAAGCTGACCAATCAGAGCGGCATATGACTTATATACAGTACACTCAAACCAAAAACTATTCAGACAGCAGATATATAATTGTTGATGTTTATTTACTAGTGTGTGCAGGACACTGTAGTTCATTTATGTAAGTGAGGAGAGCAAAATAAAGTAAACTGTGACACTCAAAAAGTCTTCATACAGTAGACTACCGGATCAAAAATTATTGTTTTCTTTAATTGCTAACGTGATATTTTTACACCACAGACTGAACAGAATTAAGCACTGCTTGGCACTCAACCGAATTCATTACATACCTCTCTATCAAAGTTATCTGACATTATCAAGATTAATTGGTTCTTGTCAAATTTTATTACCGTTTTCTAAACTATAGCGAATAAACTGATAATGTGAGAGAGTTGAAGGTGTGAATACGACTGGTGAGTTGGTTTTTGTCTGAGTGGATCAATATGATCAAAACTAACAGGCACTAGATTGAAGAAGCTCTTATGCTTCAACGAGGGAAGCGGGGGGGGAAGGGGGGGGACTGCATTTATGTGATCAAAAATACAGTAAAAACAGTGAAATATTATTAGAATTTAAAACAGCTGTTTTCAATGTGAATATATTGTAAAATGTAATTTATTTATGTGATGCAAAGCTGAATTTTACTCCAGTCTTCAGTGTCATGTGATCTTTCAGAAATCATTCTGATTTGCTGATTTCAAATTGAACATACATTTATATTAACTTAAAATGAATTTATATTTACATTATTTTTATTATTTAAAAAAGTTCTAGTAATAATTACATTATTAAAATGACAAATAGATTAAAAAATAAAAAGTATGTTGAAAGTTCTTAGTACATAAATACATTATATTATTTACATTAATAATATTTACATAATTATAATAATTAGAGGGGGGGGGGGGGAAAAGATGAATTTGCATTGACAATTAAAAATATCTTAGTAGTAATTAAATAATGAATTGAATAATCATTTATTAAATATTTAAGTATAGTTCAATGTGAAAATTCAGTGATGCGGAATATTTGTGAAAAGCGGGATGCATTTTATTTTTCAGGAATCACAGATGAACAGAAAGTTCAAAAGAACAGCATTTATTTGAAAAATAAATGTTTTCTAACATTATAAATGTCTCTACTGTCACTTTTGATCAATTTAATGCATCCTCTGTGAATAAAATAATGTGTTTTTGGTAGTGAATCATGGTTTTCACGGAAATATTGTGCAGCACGACTGTTTTCAACATTGATAATAATCAGAAATGTTTCTAATAATCAGCATATTATACTGATTTCTGAAGATCATGTGACACTGAAGACTGGAGGAATGATGCTGAAAATACAGCTGCGCATCACAGAAATACATTACAGTTTAACAGATATTCACACAGAAAACAGCTGGTTTACATTCTAATAATATTTCAAATTTTTACTGTATTCATGATCAAATAAATGCAGCTCTGCTGAGCAGAAGAGACTTCTTTCTTACTATGAGCTGGTAGATTATAACAGATGTAGCTGCTCTTCATCTATAATCTGTCTGTGAGCATTCATATGTGCATTAATAAGTCTTTATGAGGACGATGTCGTGTGTGAAAGGTCAGTCAGAGCACAGATACATCACTGTACATTAGCAATAAAACCAACATTAATTCACCTTCCTCAGTGCATCTCCTAATTTTTCAGGATGTAATTAGAGGAATATGAAAACATTTACACTGTGAATGACCAGATGCAGCGTCCAGAGCGTGCTCTCGGCCTTAAATGAGGAATTAGCGTGTTCTCCTCACGTTCTAATCTAATTCAGCAAATTAAACCAAATAGATGCGGGAGATTCAATCACGCTCGTTCATTTGATTAAAGCATACTGAACGGGATTCAATTAAAATGTCTGCGGAGTGATCAAGGCTCATCTCTCCGGGAGGGAAATCTGGTGAATCCGGTGTTTGGGATTATTGAACACGCGTGTGTGAAATAAACCCGTCTCTTCATGCAAACAACATTCAGAAACAGAACGGATGACTTTACAGCAGCGCTTCTCAACCTCTCTCACTCCTTAAAAATACAAGAACCAAAAAAAAAAAAACAACAAAACCAAAAAAAAGAGTTGGCGTTTAATGTTAGTAGCTTAATTGTTTGTGTTTTTATAACATTTCGATTAATATTATGTTACATAACTGCATTTTAATAATGAAAGTTTTCCTCCGGTTGAGAACCGCTGCTTTTTTCACATACAGTATGTACATACAGTAACTGTGCAAACGTCCACATATCAGATGCTTCACAACAACATGAGTATTTCTATCATTTATTTTGGTGCACCAGAAGGAAATACACATTTCCAAATATTCCTTTTGCAAATATTTCAACGTTTAGTTTAGATGATAATAATAATTATTATATAATACTACTAATTAAAAAGAGAAAAATTATAATAGTATTCAAATATACAAATAAGGTAAAATGTAAAAAATATATAAAAAAAAATATATATATAAGTATATATTACACATGCAAAGCAGCTTTACAGTAAAATTTGCATCACAAAATTTGGTTTTGGTCATTAGTAGATTCAAGCACTCTCACCAGAATTAAAAGATAGATAATAATTGTAGTTTTGCTAAAAAATAAAAAAATCTGGTTGCTGTCGAATCACAATTGTGAACATTTATAGGGATTTTAGTTTTACATATTTTGTATTCATGCACTGATTTTTTTAAATCGTCCCTGAGATTGCAGATGAAAATTAGCCACCTTGGATAAATCTGGCAGAATTTACATGGATTTCCTTCATTATTAATGTGTACTTTCCCTGATTAAATAAATACATGGAAATGGAATCACAAGAAAGCAGCTCTACAGACAACAATACAGTGACAGCGAAATAAACCCTACAATAGTTCTCATTACAGATGTAACCATCTTAAACAAATGTTGTTGTGAAGTGTATACTGTATTACAGAGATGATGACAACAGACAGAACTGTGTGTGACGTTTAGATAGACATGTATGAGTCTCACGGTCCAAAACTAAATATAATTCATATATTTTAGATGCAGGGTCACTGGGAGAACGGCTCTTTATCAGGCCATTACAAAGCATTATAACCAGGCTTATCAACATAATTAGATTAATAATTCAGTGTCGCATAGACAATGCGGATGAAAGGTCAGGTTGAAATCGGAAGGAAAATCTATTATTAATATCTGCGGTTAAACTCCAGACAATCTGATTGGCTTTCTGCGGTTTTCCACAAAGTCCTGATCTGACTGAGACGAAAGTTTGGACACATCTGCTCCCTCCTCATTAATATTAATGCACAGGTTAGAATAATAGTCACAGGACTGAAATAACAGAGTTTCTTCCTGTAGCTTCTTGGATTTCCAGGGAATGCATGCATTGAAAACACGTAAAGCCTGAATGCAATTTAATTCGTTTTGGAAAAAAGCATCAGTCAAACCCTAGTAAAAAAGTAATATATTTAAAAAGCATTTATTTCATACTAAGTATAGTTCAAATCTATTAACATATTTACTGACATGTCGCTCGAGACTTTATTTGGAGTACTACTTGTGCACAAATCACATTTCTTGATATTAAGTCTAAAATGTGTTTTAATGTCAATATTGATTAAGATTGTGTGGTCTTTGAATAATATCGGCCTTTAAATGCAAAATATTTAAAGTGTACCTAAAGTACACTTGCAATAGTTCCACTTTAGCACAATCAAATATACTAAGTGCATCTTTAGTAGGATTTTAGCACTACTTCCGCACAATTCAAGTGCATTAAGTACAAAATTAGTTGTTCCAATTTAGCAGACTTTAAGTATACCAGTTTAGTATAGTAAAAGTACAATTGCAGGGTATTTTTAATCAGTACATAAATATGTAAATGTATTTGTAGTATACTTGGCATGAAATAAATGCATTTTAAATACATTTTATTATATATTTTTTTCACTAGGGAATGTATGCACGGAAATGTAATACCGAAGTATGCGCAGATCAAAACGTGACAAATAAATACATGAGCTTTGTCTAGATTCATTAGCGATTCAATGTACCTCACCTCACAGAACTGTGCACACTGGTTTGCTCCATTTTGTTTTTTTGGGGTATTCGGAAAAATCTGAATTCGCAATCTGACTGACGCACCACAGGGCATTAGAAAACATGATCATGTATGCCGTGTTCGAATGACCATTATGACGGCGGACATTAGAGATACATTTCGGGAGGTCAATACGGAATTTGATGAGGTCTTCAGTTTACAGTTTAGGGGCTAAAATGGCGCTGATGACCTGTTCGGTGGTGCCGATACCCTTGAGGATCTTCTTGCAGTGTGGCTCTCCAGGCATGCAATCTGTGCTTATCTCCCAGTAAGACGGTCATTGCCCCAGTTGGGGCTAAATGTTGGTCTGGAGTCAGGGTACTATTCGTGCCAGTTCGCACTGCATTGCATCATTGGCCTCGTGCACCCCTCCAGCGACTGTTAGTGGCCTACAGTCCTTTATTGGTGCGTATAAAGTCCTAGCTCATGTTCTTAAGGGTTGTGTGTCGATCCTTGCCCCCTTCGACAACATGGTCACTGGTGGTGAGTTGACGGCTGCAGTTGTGTGGTCAGATGAGCTCCTCCAGTGTTTTCAAAGGGCTCAGCAGGCGTTATCCACTAGTTGCACTATGACGATACCACGACCTGATGATCAACTTTGGATTGTCACTGATGGTGGGCGCGGCAATGCATGTTACAAGTGAGGAAAAGTTGCTGCTCGCCGGACATTTTAGCGCTAAGCTTCGCATAAAAATCAGATCAATTGGCTTCCGTGTGAGATTGAGGCCCTAGCTTTAGCCGCTGCCCTGAAGCATTTTGGTCCATTTATTATTCAGTCATCACAGAAGGCGTGTGTGCTCACTGACAGTAAACCATGCGTACAGGCCTTTGAGAAGCTGTGTAGGTGGGAATTTTCTGCGAGCCCACGTGTTACTACTACTTTGTCTACTGCAAGCCGCTTTCAGGTCTCTGTTCGCCATGTTGCTGGGGCTGCTATTCTTCCTTCAGATTATGCTAGCCGCCATGCTGCACAATGTGACAGTCCGGCAGGTCAGGTGTGTAGCTTCGTCTGTGAATCCATGGTCTCTGTCGTGTGCCGTACTGACGTTGCCGACATCTTGCGGGGAGCTCAAAAGGTGGCCTTTGCCAATAGAGCCACGTGGGTGTCTATTCCGGCTGAGTGTCCAGACCTCCACATCTTCGGGAGGGTACACGCCCTTCCAAGAGTGTTACCAATGTCAAAGATGTGAAACGGTATTTGAATACTGCTACCTTAGCAAATGATGGGCTGTTAGTTGCACGGCGTGACACACCACTGTCAAACACTACCGAATGCATCGTTGTTCCGAGGTCAGTACTGCATGGGTTGCTTATGTCATTGCACATTAGGTTAGATCAGCCCTCGCTCACCAGTTGAGACTTGTTGTTGGCCGGTACTTCTACACGCTGGACTTGGATTTGGCCATCCAGCTTACTAGTAAGGGATGTCACCAATGTGCCGCACTGGCGAAGTCCCCTGTGTTCGCAGTGGAGCAATCCAGCTGTGATCCACCTGAGATGGTGGCCCCTTTACTATAGTTAGAACTGGCCCAACACCAGGTTTTTCAACCGAAAAGGCCATCCAGGAGCTACAGGGCGAGATTTTAAGACTAGAACCACACTGTGGGGTCATCACCCCCTTGCTGTTGTCTGCAGCTGCTGCTCGGCTAAATAGCCATTCTCTCTCAAACAGTTACTGGTGCATGACCGGGAACTGATTGCGTTGCAGCATGCGCAACGCCTGGCTAACCATCCCCACAGTGTTAAAGCTAAAGCTCCACTGAGTCGGGGTGCACTTAGCCTTGATATTTGCCCTGGCGATCTTGTGCATTTGTATAGTGACCGTAACAAGTCACGGGCTCGAATCAGATATCTTGTGCTTAGTTCAGACGGGACGTGGTCCAATGTCTGTAAGTTTACGGGTTCCCAGTTGCGGCGTGCTTCTTATAGGGTTCGCTTAACAGATTAACAAGCCGTCTCCGTCGGTTTCCTGACAAGTTAAAGGATTATGAGCTGCACTAGATGGGCTGCCTTCACCCGTATCCTTGCTTTGCTTTAAGGAAGTTGTGTTGATGCTTTGCATTGGTGTTCTGTAAGGCACCATAAGGTCCTGCCGTGCTGTTGGCACTAGACAGATGGTTCCATTAATTCATCTTCTGTTGTCACATGTCACCTTTTTGTTTCTCCCCATTTCTTGTCTGTTTCAAACGTCCACAGGTGCCAGAGAAGAGGGGGTATGTTCTGGAGGGAAAATGGGCGGCGCCAGTATGTGAAGTTTGACGTGGATTGTGACGTGACTCCTGACGTTGTTCATGACCCCGATGACCCACGTGTGCTTGTTGTTGTTGTTGTGTTGGCCATCCCCATTAAAGCTAGACTAAACTATTCTCTCGTGTCAGAGATTCAATGTACCTCACCTTGACACTAGCGCAAAACTAAAAAAATAAATAAAAATATTTAGGCCTAAATTTAAGATTTATGTATTTTTGTATTGCTAATCCTCTTTGTCCTATGTGAGGCATAATGTAGCATTTATTTCAATTGCATATAATAATTTTTATGAATTTGGATTAGATTTAACATAAACTACATATGAACACTGCATTCCCAAAAATAATGGTATAGTTTATGATTAACTATTTGCATCTATTTGATTTTATTTAAAAATCATATTTTTAAAAATGCATTTATTTATGCATAAATCTGTTAATTGTGAAAACAATAATACTTGTTCATTTAAAACCAAGTAAAAACATGGTTAAAAAGTATGAACATGGTTAAAATATGACTAGCTGTGGAACCAGCAATATTCAATCAGTTGAAATGTATGAGATTTAACGATATGATTAATTATTTGATGATATAAACCTAGTAATTGTGTATTTAAAACATTTTCAGATTAATAGCACTATTACAGAAATTTGACTTCTTTCAATAATGTATGACTGACAAATATCAACAAGCATCAGATTAAGTTTATAAGTGTTTATGTTAAAACTTTGTCATCTGAATGAATAGAAAATTTAAATGCAATTCAAATACATAAATCTTACATTTAAGCCTAAATATGTTTTGAGTTTAATTTCACACATTTAAAGAGAGGTCTTTAGATTAAAGGTTTTTAATGAACTGAGCAAACTGTCCAAACTTTGGTTAACTGTACTTTCTGATGCATCATCACCCTTAACCGTGGTGAAATCAGTGTAACCGTTCGTCTTCACTGTGTGTGTGTGTTAAGATTCTTACCGTTTCTTCATGAGCAGCACCACGCCGAGGAAGATGATGACGAAGAGCAGTATTCCTGCGATGACGCCGGCGATCTTCACCGTGTGGTCAGTCTGTTTCTCCGGCTCCACTGCGTTGGGTTTGTGCGTCGCCGCGCCTGAGATCAACCAAAGGTCAAAGGTCATACAGAAGATTATTTGAGGCAAGACACTACACTTCATGCACGGCTCAATTTAGATATTTTGATCTATTTTGCTTCCATAGCATGTCTTCATTCAGACTAGTGGAAAGAAAACAATGAAAAAGTGTTTCTTTTATTGCACTTAATCCATTTGCATCTGTAGATTTCAGTTACAATATATATCTTTAAAAGTTTTTTTTCTCCACTTTAGTAACACTTACATACGCCAAACTTAGAGGTTTATTCCTCTCTATATTCTGAAGGTTTTTACTGAGGGGTTTGTTGATATATCATTCACATTGATTTATTCAACATTTATTCCTAAAAACATGGTAAAATGGAAAATCTTGAAGGCAAGAGTTTTTCCCCCACTCAGGCACACACTTTAAATTCCAAATTTAGAGTTTTATTTCCAATCATATTCTAAAGGGTGTTATGAGGGGTTTTTGATATATCATTCACTCTGATTTATACATAGTTTATTCATGAAATAAAACATGGTAAAAATGCAAATCTTTGAAGACAAATTAGTTTTTTCTCCACTTCAGCAACACTTTTAAATTAAAAATTAGGAGTTATTCCATCTAGATTCCTGAAGGTTTTAATGAGGGGTTTGTTGAATATCACACTCGGATTTATACAACATTTTATTCTAAAAACATGGTAACAATACAAATCTTTGAGGGCAAATGAGTTTTCCCCCCAATTCAGCAACACTATAAATTCCAAATTGAGTTATTCATATCTATATTCTAAAGGTTTTTACTGAGGGGTTTGTTGACATATCATTCACTCTGATTTATACAACATTTTATTCCTAAAAACATGGTAAAAATACAAATCTTTGAAGGCAAATGAGTTTTTCCCCCACTTCAGCAACACTTATAAATTCCAAAATTTAGAGTTTTATTCCAATCTATATTATGAAGGATTTTATTTAAGGGTTTGTTCATATATAATTCACCTGATTTTATACAACATTATATTCCTAAAAACATGTAAAAATACAAATCTTTGAGGCAAATAGGTTTTTTCCCCCACTCAGCAACACATTATAATTCCAAACTGTAGCGTTTTATCCAATCTATATTATAAAGGTTTTTACTGAGGGGTTTGTTGATATATCATTCACTATGATTTATACAACATTTTATTCCTAAAAAACATGGTAAAAATGCAAATCTTTGAAGACAAATGAGTTTTTCTCCACTTCGCACACTTTTAAAAATAAAAATGTAGAGTTTTATTCAATCTATATTTCGAAGGTTTTACTGAGGGTTGGTTGAAATCATCCCTATGATTTATACAACATTTTATTCCTAAAAAACATGGTAAAAATGCAAATCTTTGAAGGCAAATTAGTTTTTTCCCCCACTTCAGCAACACTTATAAATTCCAAAATTTAGAGTTTTATTCCAATCTATATTCTAAAGGTTTTTACTGAGGGGTTTGTTGATATATCATTCACTCTGATTTATACAACATTATATTCCTAAAAACATGTTAAAAATACAAATCTTGAAGGCAAATGAGGTTTTTCCCCCACTTCCGCAACACGTATACATCCAAAAATTTAGAGTTTTATTACAATCTATATTCTAAGGTTTTACTGAGGGGTTTGTGGACATATCATTCACTATGATTATACAACTTTATTCCTAAAAAAAAACATGGTAAAAATGCAAATCTCTTGAAGGCAAAATTAGTTTGCCCCTCCCCCACTTCAGCTAACACTTATAAATTCCAAAATTAGATGTTTTCTTCCAATCGCTATTAAGGTTTTACTGAGGGGTTTGGTGTATAGCATTCACTCTGCTTTATACAACTGCTCCTATAAAAAACATGGGTAAAATGCAATTACTTTGTGAAGAAAATAGTTTTGTCTCCACTTCAGCACACCTTTAAAGTAAAAATGAAGAGTTTTATTCCAATATATATTCTGCAGGTTTTTACTGGGGCGGTTTTACATATCATTCACTCGATTTCAACACATTTATTCTAAAAACATGGTAAAATCCAAACTTTGAAGACAAAATTAGTTTTTTCTCCACTTCAGCAACACTTACAAACACCAAAACTTAGGGTTTTATTCCAATCTATATTCTAAAAGTTTTTACTGAGGGGTTTGTTGATATATCATTCACTCTGATTATACAACATTTAATTATTTTCTGTCTGTTGACAGTGTTTTCTGATTTGTGGAGTGATAAAATGAGAAATATAAAATCCCATCAGTAAAAGCCTTTTAAATCTAATATTGTCAAAAAAATCAAACAAGAATTTTGATCCTGGCTTTATCCAATGTCCATATTTGTTCTGGAAATGTTTGCAAATCAGTGCATATTTGATTAGATAATGCCTCATTTCATATTTAAACATAACATTTCATTGTTATCTAATATCATCTATATGCTGGTGTACGATTGAAAGTGTGCACTGATCAAATAAAATAGAGCAGCAGATGTAGATATTAAAAATGTACAGAATACTAATGACATCATTTCCTGCTCAGGGATGGGGCCAGAACCCTTAACTTCCTGCTTCAGTAGTAAACACAGGAAATACAACTGTGTTTATCCTTTAATTCATTCAGGTTCCAGGATTGTTTCTCTTTGTTTGTCAGTGAATGTGTTTGCCGAATCTGAAGAACCACATTCATCCACTGATATAATCAAACCTTACAAATCCTGGGTCTGTTTTAACATTGAATATAACACACAATCCAATAAATGCAGCTCATGCACATCGGTCTGATAATGACAGAGAGAGTTTGTGATGACAAATCAAAGAGATATGTGTGTGTTTAAAGAAACGTTTGCCTGAGAGACTTTATGGACTTAAAAACATCTAAATTCACGTTTAGCATCATACGTTTAAAAAAACTCAAACAAAGGGTGCAGATTTCTTTCCTGTTTTGACATACTTCTTACTAAAAGAGGACATTGGGTTGGTGGAGGCTCATTTGGTTATTATCGTTAACTAAAACCATAAAAAACTTTGAAATAAGAAAAAAAAACTGAAATAAAATTTAAAACCTTACAAATTTATTTCAGCTAGTTGCCAAAGCATAATTTCTCATTTTTATTGTTTAACTTGTACTAATATAACAAAAACTAAAAGTGAAATAAAAATTAATAAAAACTATTTAGACATTTAAAAAAAAAACTAAAACTTTTAATTAAATTAAAATGAAGATGGAAAATTGAACAATTTTTTCAAAATATCAATAACAACTATCAGCAATACAAAAATAACATTGATCCTAGAGAGAATCTGATTGGTCAAAAAAAACAACAACACTTGAACAAGATGATGTCATCAGCGCTTTATCTCTGCTAATATTATGTTAGCGACAGACTCAAATTCATCCACACACACATACAGTGAGTGAGTGAGTTTCTGACCTGTTAGCTGATTGTCTCCAGCGGCCGGAGCGATGCGAACGTAAGGAGTGGTGAGCTGCGTCACCAAGATAGCAGCTGCAAGAACAAGATCCACACACATGCAGAAAGACAGAGAGAATCAGTGTGTGTGTGTGTGTGTGTGTGTGACAGAGAGAGAGAGAGAGAGAGGAGAAACAAACAGAAGAAAGAGAAGAAAACAAACAGTTACTGAAAACCTGCACAACAGACACTCAAAAGCAGAACATGCAGAACTTCATCTTCAGACACGCTTGTTTTTAATCTTGGGTCGTCACGTCTCTCGTCTCACACTGCTCTTACTTTAACCTGGATTAGTAATTAACCCTGGGTTAATGTTCTTATTTGCATGTTTACAAGGTTAATAACATTGACTGGACAAGTGATGTATGTGAACCATTTCAGAAACCAAATCAGGCTACAACACTAACAGGATCTGTTCAGTCTTTCACTGCTGCATCATGCTGATTACATGCATTATGTTATGTGTAAAATTAATCACATTTTCAATGTCTGCTTGCATAAGTTAGAATGCCTACCTTTGGTAGCGACACGGACACAGTCGATTTTTGTCTCCTGAAAAAAAAATACATACAAAATATCAAACATCTGAATGATTCAATAGAACAAATAATTTACGTTGGCCAACATGTGCTGCTTTTAAATGTGCTTAAGAAATAAATATTGATTGATTAATTGATTGATTGATACACAGAGATATTCATCATCATCCTCTGTGATCTTCTAAAATTAATTGTGCTAAAAAATCTGTTGAATATTAAATTATATTCTTAATTGAGTTTATATTGTTTTATATGCTTAATTGTGTAAATATGCACTTTCCCATTGACTGTTCATTGTGTATGTTATTTTTTCACTACTGTAAAACATTTTTGAGCTCTGGAAAGGTTCATATAAAGTAATTAATAAATAATAATAATAATAATAATAGTGTTATAGTAATAATCGTAGTAGTATTAATAGTATATTATTTAGGATAAAAACAAAAACTAATACTTTACTACTACGAATAATAATAATAGGAGTTATAAGTAGTAGTATTAGCATATTATTTGTGGTAACAAAAAAACAACAACAATAATAATAACCGCACCTCATCAAGAGATTTTACAGTAAGTGAACATAATAATACTAATAAAATACTAATAATAATTAAATAGAACCTTTCCAGAGCTTTTTACGTAGTGAACATAATATAATCATAATAATAATTAATAATAATAACAGAACCTACATCCAGAGCTTTACATATAAACATACTAATAATAATAATAATAATATAATAATAGAAACCTTTCCAGAGCGTTTATAGTAGTGAAAAAAATATTAATAATTAATAATACTAATAAATATTGTTTAAGATTATAGTATAATTATAAGGCGGTTATTATTATTATATTACATTTTATTATAATGAATAAATTAAATTCTACTAATAATCTGTTGATAGAAGTGTATCATGTGCATCAGCCATCCGTGATGTTCACAGATGAAGTTCCAGTGGCTCCAGTGTTTTCTACAGGAGTAAATAACGTTTTACTCTTGTCAGCAGAATGAAAACAGTCCAGTAACTGGTTCTGCTGCTGCATGACTCCAGTGATGTATATGCTGATATATTTTCTATGCCTGCTAAGCAGCTGCGGCATTAAAAGTGCATTTCAGCCGAATGCTGTATGTGAGCGTTCAGTACGAGCACCTGGAGCACGACTCGCTTTAGCGCCTGTAATCAAACTAACATCTGACATCAGTCTTCAGCTACACGAACACCAACAACAAAGCACCGTGTTCTGCTTTATTACTGCTGTTCTTTAATATGCCGACTGCTGTGCTCTCTAGTTCTGTATGTTTATCAAAGCCAGCATACTGTTATTGCACATAAACGGTGTTTCAAAAGACTGAAACTCTTGCTAGAGCTTTAAAACTACATCTGTTAAAATTACCACCATTCTTTAGGTCTTTCTAAACAGCCCAACAACCACCTAGCAACACAAACGTAACCTCTCAGAACACTTTGGCAATGCACTAGCAACGCCCTAGCAACCACCAGAACCTGTGCAACAGTCTAGCAATGGCCTGACAACTGCCTAGTAACCATCCAGAACAACCTAGCAACGCCCTAGCAACCACAGCACCTGTGCAACTGTCTAACAATGCCCTAACAACACCCTAGCACCAATCCAGAACAACCTAGCAACGACCTAGCAACCACCAGAACCTATGCAACAGTTTAACAATCTTCTGACAACTGCTCAGTAACCATCCAGAACAACCTAGCAACCCCCTAGCAACCACCAGAACCTGTGCAACAGTCTAGCAATGGCCTGGCGACTGCATAGTATCCATTCAGAACAACCTAGCAACCACCAGAACCTGTGCAACAGTCTAACAATGCACTAATCACACCCTAACACCCATCCAGAACAACCTAGCAACCACAGAACCTGTGCAACAATCTAGCAATGTCCTAACCACACCCTAGCACCTATCCAGAACAACCTAGCAACACCCTAGCAACCACAGAACCTGTGCAACAGTCTAACAATGCCCTAACAACACACTAGCACTTATCCAGAACAACCTAGCAACCACAGAACCTGTGCAACAATCTAGCAATGCCCTAACAACACCCTAGCACCCAATCCCCTAGCAACTGCATGCATCCAGAACAAGCTAGCAACACCTTAGCAACCACCAGAACCTGTGGAACACCCTATCACCCTTCTAGAGCAGCCTAGCAACACCTCTAGCAACCAACATAACCTGTGCAACAGTGTTACAATGCCGTAGCAACTGCCTAGGAACCTTAATATCCCAGAAATCACACACACAACCTGCAAATTAATTAATTAATTTCCCACAAAATATAAAAAAAATGCATGAAAAAATAAAAACACAAATTTACTTGAGAAGCAAAATGGCATAGCACTGGCAGTGGCATAGCAAATGGCATTTTGTCTGGCTGCACTGGCAGATTTGTTCACTTGTTTTAAGTATTTAAAAAAAGTGAAAAAAGCACAAAAAAAAACAAAACATTCTCTGAAAACTAGGCTTAATATCTTATGCAGTCAATTGATCTTCTTATAAGGGATTTTAGATGCTTTACCTGGAAAATTAGACACAAACACTTATTAAGAACAGGATTTTTAATTTTTTTGCAACAGCCCTGCACATCTCAGCAACTTTTATGTTTCCCAGCAAGCATTGAGTGTTTTTCTAATCTTCAGCTTGTCTTACACTGTATGGTGGCATTTAAACACACACTTCCACCTCCAGCCATCCATTAGAGCCTAAGAACGACCTTTGACCTGCTGAACGAGACTCACGACAACATAAACAAACACTCGTCCTGCTATTATAAAGAAAGCAAACACAAATGTGAAAGGTCTGACTTAATGAATTACAGCTCTTGAACAGACAGACACAAGGGCCGTCTCGGTAAGTGCCTGTCTGCATCCATCAGGAGGCTAAAACACAGATCCTCAGTCAATTAGGACATCAATTACAGCCGCCAGCTCCTCCTCTGCCTTTTACAGCAGCACGACTGTCAATCCAAACGGCGTGATTTCTTTAAAAGCATGACGAGAGGTGAGAGAGACCGATGCATTAAAGGGGTCATCGGATGCAAAATTCACTTTTACATGTTGTTTGAACTGAAATGTGTGTTGGCAGTGTGTGGACACAACCACCCTACAATGCTAAAAATCCACCAAGTGTTTTTTCTAAATCCCGAGAAATGATAACCCCTTTTTCAAATCAAGCCGATCTCAGATTCTTGGCAGTGTGACATCACACAGACCCAGGCTGCTCTTTGTTTATGCTTTGTTTCTGAAGGGTATGCGCCCCCGCTCTACCTTAATGCGTCTATATTTGTGCAAATCATTCGTGATCCAGCCTCACCTACAGAAGAAGTGAGCATACGTTTTTTTTAAGAATCTTTGCAAATCGTCTTTCCTAATAATGTGCTAATTAGCAAGTTTCACGATGAATGCGGCTAAAGTTCTCAGAGAACGGCTTGTCACACTGCAAAAAATTATTTTCTTACTCAGTATTTTTGTTTTGTTTTCTAGCACAAATATCTAAACATCCTTGAATCAAGATGCATTTACTTGACAGATAAAAATGACTTAAGATTTCTTAAAAAATGATCAAAATTGTGTTAGTTTTTGCTTAAAACAAGCAATAATATCTGCCAGTTGGGTAAGAAAAGTAATCTTAATTCAAAGGCTAAACAATATTATTTTTCTTACCCCATTGGCAGATATTTTTACTCGTTTTAAGCAAAAACTTAAATTTTGATAATTTTAAGTAATTTTACCTGTCCAGTAAATGCATTTTGATCAAGAATGTTTTATATATTGGACTAGAAAACCAGACAGAAATACTAAGAAAATAATTTTTTGTAGTGCACCGTATGGAAGAGAGGGGCGGGGTCAGCAGAGCTCATTAGCATTTAAAGGGACATGCACCAAAACAGCTAGCTGTGAACAGAGCTGTTTTTGACAGGGTAGTGTTTTTCTACACTACCATTGAGAAATTTTAACCAAAGTATGTTATAGACTAGATCAACTTGTGGAAAATGGGCATCCGATGACCTCTATAAGTCAAAGCGAGGTAATGCGAGCATCACGCGTGACACTCAAAACAAAAGTATTTTTCTGACACGACTGGCAAATATTTTTTCTGGTTTTAAGTATAAACTCACTTAATTTCGATCAATTTCTCAGAAGGCAAGATTTGATAGCATTACGTAATTCGCTTCTCCAGTAAATGCATCTTGATTTAAGGATATTTAGTGCTGGAAAACAAGACAGAAATACTGATGAAGAAAATCTTTTTGCAGTGAATAAGTGCCAAATGCAAGTAAAAACCAGTCTTTGGCATGCAAATAAATACATACATCTGGTAACTTTCTTAGGAAATGCAACCTCACATGGTTTTAGTGTACATCTGAAGTTCATTCTGAGCTCAGTTTCCTCTTACAGTAGCTACACTTACATGCACTCAAATAATCCATAATTGTTTTGAAAAGCCTTCATGTCAACACATCAGCCGATATGATAGAGCTCCATCCGAATGCACTTTCAAGAGCTGAACTATTCCAATCAATAGGAAAAATTTAAGCACCTAAACACTTGATTTCAAACATTCCTACTGTACATGTTCATCAAAGCCCGTTATTATATAACCTCTGCTTACATACATCTTACTTTTTACAAACTGGTTGCATAATGTTAACACATAAATGTAAATGTAACATTTGTATCTTTTTTTTAGGTAAAGTTGAGTCTTTTTGTTGTTGTTTTCTGTCATTTTTAGTGTTTTTTTTTTTTAAATATATCTTTATCATTTTTATACATTGTTATTTCGGTTTTTGATTTAATTATTTTTAGTATATCAAGCTACACTAAATTAAAATTAAAATTGCACTGCCAGTGCAAACATCTTAACATTTTGAAATCCAGATACATTTATTGGAGTAGCAAAATTACATGATATAAGTCTTGTTTAAAAAAAAAAAAAAGTTCTTAAAATGAGGAAAACTATCTTCCCAAGGAAGCAAGAAAAGTAATCTTTTTTTCCCCATTGAAACAAGATTCATTTTCTTACCCCATTGGCAGATTTTTTTTCTTGTTTTAAGCAAAAACGAACATAATTTTGATCATTTTATTTTTTTTCCATAAAACAAGATTTCATATTTTAGTGAAAAACAGTTATTATTTTTGTTTCTCAAGTAAATGTATCTTGATTTAAAAATGTTTACATATTTGTACTGGAGAACATAATAAAAATACTGAGAAAGAATAAAAAAATTATATTATATATAGTGTGCAGTGTGGAACTAACTAAAAGCATGCAAACTACAGCTACAACTAACTGAAATTTATATTTAACTTTGTATATTTTATGTATTTCATTTAATGTTTATTTTATTTCAACTAATGATTTTTAATATAGTTTTAGTTTACTACAGTGCTGGCCAAAATGATTAGAACATTAGTATTTCCAGCAGCTTAAAAATGGTTTTAAGTCAGTTATTTCTAGAAGCGTCAGTTCTTCTGGATTGAGTCTCAGTTTGTTCTGTTTCTTCATGTGACTCCAGACAGACTGATGATGATCAGATCACATCTCTGTGTGCAGCACTAACATATATCTCACTGCATTATTACAATTAATGACACAAACTGATATTTCCTCCTGACACACTCCAGCAAACTTCTGATCTGGAGTCAGACCTGGTTCAGATTGATGGGAATGAATGCATGTACCCCGTTGGCGGCGCTGACGGCCTGATAGTAGATGCTGTAGCTCTTGTGTGGCAGCAGCGGTGCGTTCCAGTATCCGCCGTAGGTCCGGTTGTCTCCGACGGTGAACGTCTGCGGAGATGAGACGCCTGCGGAGGGGAACTCAGCGCTGTAGTAGTACTGAGAGTTCAGCCCGCTGGCGTTATGATAGTGAACCGGCAGCGGATAACAGCGCAGGATCTCCGCTTCACCTCCACGAGCCCTTCGAGGACGCTCCTCCTCAACAACCACCTGATACACACTGAGAGAGATTACTTGTTCAAATGTCATTTCAATTGCTATATTGTTCCAAATTACACTGTTGTATATGTTATCTTTTCCTATGCATGCTTTGGCAATGCAAAATGTGCTTTTGTCAAGCCAATAAACTAATTGAATTGAATTGAGAGAGAGAGAGAATAAACATTACTGTACAAGCCCACACAAACAATGCTTTTATTCAGCGAGGACGCATTCAATTCATCAAAAGTGCCAGTAAAGACATTTATAATGTTCCAAAAGATTTCTATTTCAAATAAATGCTGTTCCTTTGAACTTTCTGTTCATCTGTGAATCCTGAAAAATAAAACGTAGCACGGTTTGTCACGTGTGCGCTACTGTGGAGGAGCACGGAGCGAGGAACGAGGAGACCAGGAGTACAATCCAAACACAGACTTTAATCACGTCACGGGAACCAGGAAATCACACGTAGCGGGAAGGAAGACGTAACTGATAACAACACTATTTATACAAATGACATGCCGATGGGATGACGAGACACACCTGGGATCAATAGAACTGAAAAGGGGACACCTGGAACAGATAAGGACAGGAACGGGAAGGACCAAATATGGGCATGGAAGGCACATGGGGAGTAAAACACAGAACAAAGTCTGACAGGTTTCCACAAAAATATTGTGCAGCACGACTGTTTTCAACATTGATAATAATCAGAAATGTTTCTCGAGCAGCAGATCAGCATATTATACTGATTTCTGAAGATCATGACACTGAAGACTGGAGTAATAAATGCTGAAAATACAGCTGCGCATCACAGAAATACATTACAGTTTAACAGAGATTCACAGAGAAAACAGCTGGTTTACGTTCTAATAATATTCTCATTACTGTAATGCTGATTTTATTTATTTATATTTGTATCAGAGCATCTAGAATACTAGATTTGGTTAAAAGCCATAAATTACAGACAGCACAATAAATATTACAATGTGTAGAAACTGAAATCAAACTCATAAACAACTGTTTGTTTGTTTTCATACATGAGAATCTGTGGAGTAAAATATGTTAAATTGCCACGAGAATCAAAATGCTATTAAAAATATTATTAATACTAATAAGTAATTTAAAAAGAATAAAATAAAATTTAAAACGTAAGCTTAAAATAATAATAATTTAGTAAGATAGTAACTAATTGAATTGAATTGAATTTTTTTTATTTATTGATTTTGAGATGAAATATGGAAAAAAAAAATTCTTTCTTAGTATTTTTGTCTTGTTTTCTAGTATAAATATAAAAAAATTCTTGAATCGAGATGCATTTTCTTTAAAGGTAAAATTACTTAAGATTTTATGTCTTGTTTTCTGAAAAAAAGATAAACATTTAGTTAGCGTTAACTGTAGTTAAAACAAGCAAAAATATCTGCAAGAAAAACAATATTGTTTAGCCTTTGAATCGAGATTATTTTTCTTACCCTATTGGCAGATATTTTTGCTCGTTTTAAGCAAAAACTAACACAATTTTGATCATTTCCTTTAGAAAACAAGACTTTGTCATTTCACCTGTCAAGTAAATGCATCTTGATTCAAGAACGTTTAGATATTTATTCTATAAAACAAGACACAAATACAAAATAAGAAACCCATTTTTTGCAGAGTGTATAAACTGCTTTACAATTGAACAATTATATCATATATAATTGTGTTTTTGCAATGCAGCAATGCAATTCTTTTTTCATTTATTTATGTGTCATGGAAATAATGTCACAAGGTTGTTTTTAATTTTGAGGTGAAATATGATATGGAAAATGTATTGAGAGTTCCCTAATCAAAAAGGTAGAGTGTAACTGACCTCATATAACAGAGAGTGTGCTTTGATAAAACCTGCTTCACTGAGGATGAGTGTGAGGAAGGTTATTCCTGTTGCCTCTCTTTCTCAGAGCTGCTCTCTCCACCAGCAAGATAAACGAGCACAAAGACGCTCGTGCTTGCTGTTTAATCATGTATGGACGTAAAGGGCAAACATCAGGCATTCCCTGTGTCAGTTTTGGGGAAGGGCCGCCGGGGCCCCGGAGCGCCGCGCAGATACTCTCGAGCGACCGTGGATGTTAAGCGACCGTGACAAAAACACGCACAGCAGCGGATGCAAACAGAGCTCGTGTTTCACGCGCTTCACTTGAACTGAAACAGAAGCAGAGCTGATGCTAATCTGACCTTTGAGTTCACTAATCTGTAATAAAGTCTGGGTTTGCTAGCAAAAGGTTATCTGTGAATATAACAAATATACAGTAGTTAATGAAATTACAAACTTCCACGCCGCCTGCCCTTTGCTGCGCTTTCTCATTAAACACAGAAGAAACAAGCTGCTGGAAAACTCCTTCTGGAGAGGTATATCTTTACTGCAGCATGTCAACAATATTCAACAAGATTAAACACAAAACATATATGTATATCATATGAAAAAAACTGACATATAAAAATATGCATAAATATAACATCTATCTAAGCATGTCACAGCACAGGACACATTCAGAAAGAATCCTAAAATGATGAACAATATGAACATATTAAGCCACACAAAAGTTATGAAACATATTTTTTACAAATCATATAAAATATATTTATATAAGCTTATATTTGTTCATACATTTATTTGCACATATATAAAAAGGGAAAAAACAAACATCATATACATTAATCTGTATAAATATAAAATAAATAAATAGTACCGTATAGTAAGTTATAATTGAATATTGTTGGTCAAATGGTTGTGGTAATTTTGAGGTATTTTATATATATTATTATATAATGCACACAGAATGTGCATCAAGAACACACTCGCATTTAGTTTGAGCATCATTTTATTATTAATACAGAAACATCAGGGTAACGGCGGTCTTGGCCAGTCCTTCAGGTCGGAGATGAAATATCATGTGATAAATTATTTAAGCCAATGAGAGCCAGCGCAGGTGAGAGGGGAAGTTAATTAACAGCTGATTGCACACTCAGGTCAGAGTTCAGAAGTCAAAGGTCAAATCAGGGCCTCACTGGAGTTCTGTGCGGATTACAGATGAAGCAGAGACAGAGAGAAGCGTCTGTGTGTGTGTTGTGTGTGTGAGTGTGTGTGTGTGTGTGTGAGAGAGATTGATGGGGCGTTGCTCTGTCAGTGCTGATGTGTGTGGGAGGAGCGGGGCCGCCTCGCTCAGCCCCGGGGCCAAACGCAGATCGCCGACGGCAACGGAGGATCTGCGCGTCAAAGATGGCCGGCGTGAAGCATTACATCACCATTAAACTAAATCACTTCAGAGAACCAGCGGACAAACACAGCATCTCACAGTCATGAAAAATCAAACCTTTCTCAACAGTCAGCCGTCATCTGGAGCTCAATATAAACATTATATGATCATTTATAATTTGAAATTACTGAAACTTGATAACTAAAACTATTAAAGACATTTCTGTTCAATTAAAGCAGAAATACAATAAATTAAAATATTAATATTAGAAGAAAAAAACTAAAACAATCTAAACTAAATAACCATTAGAAATAAACAACATATTCATTACTTGAAATAAAACAAATAACAACCAAAATTATATATAAATTGTTACGTATCCGGTCCATGAACTTCCGTCTGCTAGCCATCAGAGGTCACCCTTTCCTATTTTATTGACTCTTGCACTACACACTGTTGCATATCATCCCGGACTACATATCCATCATTTATTGCACTGATTGCACACAGCACTGATTGGACACAGCAATGATTGAACACAGCTGTTTCATATCATTGCTCACTCGTCTCACACTCACTATTTAAGGGTGTTTTCACACATGGCCTGTTGTTTCGGAACCTGGCGCGTTTCCCCCCTTAGCACGGTTCGTTTGGGCATATGTGAACACGGCAATCGCACTCGGATCCGCGCCAAAACAATCGGTCCGAGATCGCCTGAACGAGGTGGTCTCGGCTCGATTGAAAACGAACTCTGGAGCGATTCGGTTGTAGTGAGAAAGCAATCCGATCCAACGGACCAACGAACCAGGCTATATTACAATTTATAATGGGTAATTACGTAAGTTCCGGGAAAAGCATTAGCTTTGTTGTTTTGCTAATACTTCAAAATGAACCTGTGAGTGTCTGTGGGAGAGCACGTCTTTGCCATTCAAAAATTAAAGCGCACTTTTTTGTTTTATAATGCCGTCTTATTGCTCTTCTTTGTAGTATGTGCATTTTAAAAATGTTTTCCCAATCAATCCTGGACTCCTGCTCAAAATGATAAATTAATATAACAACAGCTACAAAAAACCCAACAATAAGCCCGCAAAGCTGTTATTGTTCCATTCTGACAGATGACAGCTGTGACAGCTCAGTGGAATCCCGGAAAATAAACCGTGGAACTTTGACCAATGAGAGAACAGTTTACTTGTGCGTGACTTGTATTAACAAATTTGGTCCGTTTAGAAACTTTGCTGTGTGAAGCGAACCGCTCCAAGAATAAAAAGCAACACTGTAATAATTTGAATCCCTGTTTCTGAACAAAGCAATTGATCTACAGGTGTGAAAACACCCTAACACTCACTCTGATCCCTTCCTGCTGCCGAGTATTGTTTAGTGCTTATCATTTGATAGCTACACTACAGAGCCCTCGTTAGTTTCCCTGCCTTAGCCTAGTCTTGCCTTGTCTGTTTTCCTCGTTTCTGATCCTGTGTCTTGTGTCTTGTCCGCCATATTCCTGTTTGCCATTGTCTGACCCATGCCTGTTTCTGACCACGTCTCCTAAATAAAGCTTGCAAATGGATCCGCACGTCTCTCGTCCCTGTCGCCTCGTATCAGAATACTCGGCCGCACAAGGATCCCGCAACTTTTCATGTGGACATCGGCCAGGTATGGACACTGCGAGGCTGTTGTTAGCCCTCGAGCAGGGCATCCGCTCGCTTGAGGACTACATTCAAGAGTATTTGGACATTGCCTATCACTCTGATTTACCGGACTATGTTTTGATAGATTTCTTCTGTACTGGCATTAATCAACCGCTAAAATTTAAACTCATTCACGAGGGTCCGCGTTCATCACGGAGTTGTTTTTTGGACTATGCTTTGTTGACTGTTGGTTCACTGTGGGTGTCGCGGAGGAACGCGACCCCACACTCACTCCTGTAATGGCCCCCACACTGGATTACGTTCACAAAATGGCGGCGACAGATCAGATCAGAATCAGAATCAGAATGAGCTTTATTGCCAGTTATGTTTACACATACAAGGAATTTGTTTCGTGACAGAAGCTTCACACCGTTCAACAGAATGACAGTGACGGAAAAAAAAACACAGATAATAAAAAATTTAAAAATAGAACAAGTAATAAGGAATAAAAATATACAAATCGAAAATTGTATGTACAGGTATATAACAATAGACGGTTGTATGTACAGGTATATTATGTGCAAATTTGAAGTGTAGACTGAGTATGAGTGTTAGATAAATAAGTGTATGAGTGAATAATAGTGTGTGTTCCATGGTTATTGTCAAGTGTTCGTTAGATGGATGGCCTGAGGGAAGAAACTTGTTCCTGTGTCTGGTCGTTCTGGTGCTCAGTGCTCTGTTGCGTTGACCAGATGGCAACAGTTCAAATAGGGAGTGTGCTGGATGTGAGGGGTCTAGAGTGATTTTGTTAGCCCTTTTGCTCACTCTGGATAAGTTCAGTTCTTGGAGAGAAGGTAGGGTTGTACCAATGATTCGCTCAGCCGTCCGGACTACCCTCTGTAGTCTTCTGAGGTCAAATTTGGTAGCTGAGCTGAACCAGACAGTTATTGAATTGCAGAGGACGGATTCAATGATGGCGGAGTAGAACTGTTTAAGCAGCTCTTGTGGTAGGTTGAACTTCCTCAGCTGGCTAAGGAAATACAACCTCTGCTGGGCCTTTTTCACAATGGAGTTAATGTGAGTGTCCCACTTCAGGTCCTGAGAGATTGTGGTGCCAGGAACCTGAATGACTCCACTGCAGTCACAGTGCTGT
Organism: Sinocyclocheilus anophthalmus; assembly: GCA_018155175.1. NCBI lineage: Eukaryota > Metazoa > Chordata > Actinopteri > Cypriniformes > Cyprinidae > Sinocyclocheilus > Sinocyclocheilus anophthalmus. The sequence goes on along the minus strand of JADLZN010002167.1, from coordinate 119,541 downwards.
CCATGATGGTGAGTTGGGGGAGTGCAGGGGGGGGTTTCTCCTGAAGTCCACGGTCGTCTCCACAGTTTTTAGCGTGTTGAGCTCCAGGTTGTTGAGTCTGCACCAGACAGCCAGCTGCTCGACTTCCTGTCTGTAAGCAGACTCATCACAGTCCTGAATGAGGCCGATGAGTGTGGTGTCGTCTGCAAACTTCAGGATCTTGACAGAGGGGTCTTTAGAGGTGCAATCATTCGTGTAGAGAGAGAAGAGCAGTAGGGAGAGAACACAACCCTGAGGAGCACCAGTGCTGGTTATATGGGTGCTGGATGTGTATTTTCCCATCCTCACTAGCTGCTGCCTGTCTGTCAGGCGATCGTTGATCCACTGACAGACGGGGGGGCACGGAGAGCTGATATAGTTTGGGCAGGAGGAGGTTTGGGATGATAGTGTGAAAGGCCGAGCTGAAGTCCACGAACAGGATCCTCACATAAGTCCCTGGTCTGTCTAGATGTTGCAAAACATAATGCAGTCCCATGTTTACTGAATCGTCCACAGACCTGCTTGCTCTGTAGGCAAACTGAAGAGGAACCAGCAAGGGTCCAGTAATGTCCTTCAAGTGGACCAGCACCATTTTTTCAAAAGACTTCATGACCACAGACGTTAGGGCCACAGGTCTGTATTCATTAAGTCCAGTAATTTTGGGTTTCATTGGGACGGGGATTATGGTGTAGCGTTTGAAGCATGAAGGGACTTTGGACAGTTCCAGTGATCTGTTGAAGATCTGTGTGAAGATGGGGGCCAGCTGGTCAGCACAGCATTTCAGACAGACTGGTGTAACGCAGTCTGGGCCTGGTGCTTTTTTCCTTTTCTGCTTCCGGAAGACCTGGCGCACCTCGTCTTCACTGATCTGAATTGCAGGTGTTTGGGTGGGGGTGGTGTGAATGGTTGTGTGGAGAGGTTTTCAGGGTGGGTGTGGGGTGTTTTTTTCAAACCTGCAGTAGAACTCGTTCAGATCGTCTGCCAGGTGTTGATTCTCCACAGTTTTGGGGGATGGTGTCTTGTAGTTGGTGTTTTCTTTTAGACTTTTCCACACTGATGCTGAGTCGCTGGAAGTGAACTGAGTCCTTATTTTTTCTGAATATTTCCTCTTTGCCACTCTGATCTCCTTTTCCAGTGTGTATTTAGCCTGTTTATACAATACATTATTCCCCTTCCTGTGAGCATCTTCTTTGGCCTGACGGAGCTTGTCTGAGTTTTGCAGTGAACCATGTTTTGTCGTTGTTGTAGGTTAAATGAGTTCTGGTTGGAATGCACATGTCTTCACAGAAACTTATATAAGATGTTACGGTCTCTGTGAGCTTGTCCAGATCGTTGGCAGCAGCTTCAAAGACGCTCCAATCAGTGAGGTCAAAACAAGCTTGTAAATCTTGCTCTGCTTCATTAGTCCATCTTTTTACGGTCTTTAATACAGGTTTAGCTGATTTCAGTTTCTGCCTGTAGGTCGGTATAAGATGAACTAAACAGTGATCAGAGAGCCCCAAAGCTGCTCGTGGGACAGAGTGATATGCTTTCTTTATTGTGGTGTAACAGTGATCCATTATATTACTGTTTCTGGTGGGACATGTGATGTGCTGTCTTTATTTTGGCAGTTCACGGGAGAGATTCGCTTTGTTAAAATCTCCAAGAATGATTAAAATAGAGTCCGGGTGTTGTTGCTCTGTGTCTGTGATCAGATCAGCGAGTTTCTGTAAAGCGGTGCTCACGTGTGCTTGCGGAGGGATGTACACACTTACGAGAATGAATGAGTGAAACTCCCGTGGCGAATAGAATGGCTTGCAATTAATGAAGAGCACTTCAAGATCTGAACAGCACATCTTCTTTAAAACAGTTACATCTGTACACCACCTCTCACTGATGTAAAAACATGTCCCGCCGCCGTGTGATTTCCCCGCCTATAGTTCAAGTCACAGTTGATCTTCATGAGTCGAGTCTAGTCACAGTTGTTCTTCATGAGTCAGGTCTAGTCACAGCTGTTTTTCCTGAGTCAAGTCTAGTCACAGTTTATCATCACGAGTCAAATCAAGTCACAGCTGATCTCCCTGAGTGTCTCAAGTCCGGTTGATCATCATGAAGTCAGGGTCAAGTCAACGTCATTATTAAGGAGTCTAGTCAAGTCCCCAAGATCTTCCGGGATTCGAGTCCCTAGTCACAGTTGATCTCCTGATTCGAGTCTAGTCCAGTGTTTGATCATCCGAGTCCAATCAATCACCGTTTATTAGCATGAGTCTAGTGCATTCACGCTATAGTCAGAGTCTAGTCAATTCATTACAATTCTATTATCATGAGTCAAAGTAGATCACAGCTGCTCTTCCTGAGTCAATAAAGTCTGTCCAGTTATCTTCCTGAGTCAAGTCTAGTACAGTTATCGTCATGCGTCCAGCGAGTCCCTGTTTATTAGCTGAGTCTAGTCTAGTCACAACTGAATCTTCTGAACCAAATCATTCACAGTTGGATCTTCCTAGACAAATCTAGTCACATTTGATCTTCCTGAGTCAAGTCAAGTCAAAGCTGATCTTCATGAGTCAAGTCAAGTCACATACAGTTGTTCTTCATGAGTCAAGTCACCATTGTTATTCATGAGTCCAGACAAGTCACAGCTGATCATCCAGAGTCACATCATGTCTCAGCTGATCTGCCACAGCCTCGTCACGTCTCAGCTGTTCGTCCGGGGCCTCGTCACGTCTCAGCTGTTCGTCCCGAGCCACGTCACGTCACAGCTGATCATCCAGAGTCCCGTCACATCACAGCTGATCATCCAGAATCACGTTGCATCCCAGCCGATCATCCAGAGTCAGGTCACATCCTGTCTGTTTCACCCAGAGTGTCGGGGTCGGTCCGTCGGTATCCCAGTCTGGCTTCCAGTGTGAGGACCCATCGCTGGTGTCGGCACGTGCAGCTGGCGTCCCTAAACCAGCGCTCTCAAGCCCTCCAGTTTCTGAACTATTTCCCCTGTCTGTAGCGCGTCCCACAATGGGGATCGCTGTATGGTGCACTTTTTTGGGGGGGGGGCCCCGCGTACTCCACTGCCGATTTGCTAGAGGCAGCGGCCCCGGCTACAACATCTCCAGAGGTGGCGGCTTACGCTGCAGAACCTCCCGAGGTAGCGGTGTCCGCTGCTGTGCTCCCAGAGGCCATGGTGTCCGCTGCAGTCTCTTCAGAGGTGGCGGCGCATGCTGCAGAACCTCCCGAAATGGCGGTGCTCGCTTCAGCTCCTTGCGTGGTGGTGGCGCCCAGCAACGCACTGTCAGCCTGCCAAGGAGGCCGCCTATGAACTCTCTGCCTGTTCTGTTCCGGCCAAGGAGGCCATATATGAACTCTCTGATTGTCCTGTTCCAGCCAAGGAGGCCAAGGAGGCTGCCTCCGGCCAAGGAGGCCGCCTATGAACTCTCTGCCTGTTCTGTTCCGGCCAAGGAGGCCGTCTATGAACTCTCTGATTGTCCTGTTCTGGCCAAGGAGGCCGCCAATGAACTCTCTTTCTGTTCTGTTTCGGCCAAGGAGGCCGCCTATGAACTCCCTGTCTGTCTTGTTCCGGCCAAGGAGGTCGTTTGGGAACTATTTGTCTGTCCTGTCACGGCTATAGAGGCCGTTTGCGAACTCCCTGCTCGTCCTGTCATGGCTATGGAGGCCGTCGGGGAATCCTCATCCTGTCCTGTCATGGCTATGGAGGCCGTTTGTGAATTCTTTGCGTGATTTGTGTCGGCCAAGGAGGTCGTTTGTGAACTTTTGTCCTGTCCCGACCCAGCCAAGGAGGTTGCCTCTGAACACTCAGCCTTGTCTGTCAACCCCAATGTTCTGTCTGTGTTGTGTGTCTCTGCTCTTTCGTTATTACAGTCTCCGCCATGGTCTCCTGATCAGTGTGGTTCACCGTGGGGGTCTCCTGTTCCTTCTGCTCCGCCGTGGTGGTCCTCTTCTCCGCCGTGGTGGTCCTCTGCTCCGCCGTGGTGGTCCTCCGCTCCGCCGTGGTGGTCCTCTGCTCCGCCGTGGTGGTCTTCTGCCCCACCGTGGTGGTCTACTGTCTGGCTCTGGTGGTCATCTGCTCGCGCCGGGTGGTCCTCCGCTCCACCGTGGTGGCCTCGGCTTTTTTTTTTCCGCCTGGTGGTCTTCTTCCCCCGCCGTGTGGTCTTTTGCTCACGCCGTGGTGGTCCTTCTTCCCTGGCCGAGTGGTCTGTCTGGCTCTGGTGGTTCTCTGCTCCACTGTACTGCCGGCTTCGCCCTGGCTCTCTGCTCCGCTGGTTCTGCCTCAGTTCCCGGTCTCTCCACTTCCAGGTGGACCTGGCCCTCCATCCCTCCCCCTGTTCCGCCTCCACTCCACTGCCCTCCGGAATCGTAAAGGGTTTTGAGCTCCTTGGGGGGGGGGCTCTGTCACGTATCCGGTCCATGAACTTCCGTCTGCTGGCCATCAGAGGTCACCCTTTCCATTTTAATTGACTCTCGCACTACACACTGTTGCATTTCACCCCGGACTACATATCCCATCATCATTGCACTGATTGCACACAGCCCTGATTGCACACACCCCTGATTGCACACAGCTGTTGCCCACAGCTTTTCATATCACTCACTCACTTGTACACCACGCTGATTCCCTTCCACCGCCGAGTATTTTTTAGCGCTTATCATTTGATAGCTACACTACAGAGCCCTTGTTAGTTTCCCTAACCTAGTTAGTTAGTTGCCTTAGCCTAGTCTTGCCTTGCCTGTTTTCTCGGTTTCTGATCCTTGCCTGGTTTCCTGGATTTATCCCTGTATCTCGCCCTTTTTGATTCTGTTTTCGCCGTTCGTGACCATTCGCTACCCTAGATTATCTGTGTCTTGTCCAACATCTTCCCTGTTTGCCAGTGTTTTTACCCTGCCTGTTTACCACGTCTCTTAATTAAAGCCTGCACATGGATCCGCACGTCTCACGTCTCGTCAGCCACGTTACATAAGATGAAATATACATGGTTCAGGGCAGTTCCGACTGGTTTTAGCTGTTTATTTCTTATGTATATGACATCTGTAAGAACCGAAATAACTAAAATTAAAACCACAAATTGAACGAAAACCTGAAATCATAAACTGAAACTGTTTACACTTGAAATAAAATGAATGTTAGCTGAAATAAAAAATAAAAAAAAAACTTCACTTAATACTTAGTTTATTAACATTTAATATTATTAACTTAATTTAGTTGCCTAGGAATCAATTCTTTCATGCAGTTTAACGTGTTCAAAACTGAAATAAATTAATAGAGATATTAAAAAAAGAGAAAATATAAATCTGATTCAAAAACTGAAACTGAAATAGTGAGCTGATCTGTTGTCTTCTAACTAGGCAGCCTTAATTAGCCTTTTTGCCTTGTTTTCCAGATAAACTGCCAACAATATCACTGAAACAGGATGCAGCTGCATTAGAAGCAACACTTTATGTATTTTGTCTTTAATGTGTCTGTATTTTGTCTCACTGCACTGGCAGATTTTCTTTTTTTCACTTATTTGTACTTGGGGAAAAAAAAATCTGCCAGTGCAGTGAGACAAATACAGACACATTAAAGACAAAATACATAAAGTGTTGCTTCTAATGCAGCTGCATCCTGTTTCAGTGATATTGTTGGCAGTTTATCTGGAAAACAAGGCAAAAAGGCTAATTAAAAAACTTTTAAGATATATTTTTTGCAGTGTAATATTATCGTTGTTAGATATGAAATAATGAAATAAAATAATGCAAAATAATTATGCTTTCTAGAACACTGTCTTTGACGCTTTAACATGCTGCTAGTCAACTCACTAGGGTTTGGAGCGGAGCCAGATCCAGACTGACAGACTCAGAATACAGACGCGGATGGATGGAATCAAGAATGATATATAAGTATGAAGAAATCAATAATGTATATAAGTACACATTACAATTTTTTACTGTTTCTGAAAGAAGTTGCATTTATTTGAAGAAAAATACAGTAAAAAGTGTGATGTATTATTACGATGTAAAATAGCTGTTTTCTATGTGAATACGCGTTTAAATTCATTTATTTCTGTGATCAAAGCTGAAATTTCAGCATCATTATTTCAGTCTTCAGTGTCACATACACGTGTGAGTGCGTGCGTGTGTGTGTGAGTGTGTGCGCTCGTGTGTGTGTGTGTGTGTGTCTGATGGCTGTAGGGTGTTGTACGGTGTAACTGATAAGGCTGGATGTTTCTCTGAGTTGTTGTAAACAGGCGTTTAGTGCTGGAATCTTGAGGCGTTTCAATCAGTGCGTGACGGATCAGTAATCCTCTCAAAGCCTGCGCCACACACTTCCCCTCCCCTCGCGGACACGAGTGTTCACACACACATCAGACATATCACACACACACACACACACACACACACACACACAAACACACACACACACACACACACACACACACACACACACACAGATTACATGTCACAGCCAATTAAAAGTTTAAGCAAATATGTGTGTGTGTGGGAGGATTTATGTTTCTGATTGCTAATTTCACAAAAAAATCTTCCATCAACTGTGACATTGTGTAACTCTTGGTGGCATCTCTCATCAGGACTGTGTTTCATGTCTTTGGTTGTGTTTGTGATGTGTTTCTTCAGGCTGGTATCGATGGCAAACATCTGCTCTGGTGTCTCCTGCAGCTAATCACAGGCTTTGATTACTCGCCCGCAAACAAAGAGCAACATTAGGAACATTTTCTGTCTGTAATCCTCACAGAAACGCCACGTTTGTCTTCTACTGGTGATAATGCTCGACATCCATGAATTAATCTGTGACGTGAAGAATGAGGATTATTAAACCGAGTGTTTCCACTAGAGACATAAAAACACACTTCAGCGGTTTCAGATCATTTCTGAATGATCCAAATTAATTTTATAACAGTATCAATCCCCGCTTTCTGTACACATTGTTATTGGGATCAAGTCTGATCTCAGATGCTCTTTGTTCAGAGTGACCCTTTAAAGCACTCTTACTTTAGTCAAAATTAAAGATCCTCCCAAACATCCTAAAATCACATCAGTGTTCACTTTAAAGGGACAGTAAAGATCTTTACATTTAGATCTATTCAGCTCCATCAAACACACAAAGATGACGGATGAGAGGACATTTGTATGACATGAGACAAATTACAAACAACACACACACACACTCACACACACATCACACACCACACTCCGCAATGACGCGGCGACACCGACAACGCACACGCACACACTCACACTCACACTCGCATACGCGCACACGCACACGCACACACACCACACACACTCACTCTCACACACATCGACACACTCACGAGAAACACGCACACACACACGCATTAATCCATCGGCCTCCGAGGCGTTCAGATTTCCATTTATCATACCAGTTTACCTGACAACATTTCTGTTTTTCCAAAACAACAATTTTCAATGGATTAATAAAATCTCAAGTATAGATTGATTTTGCACATGACCAAATGCGACATAAAGACAGCACATAATATGAGGTTTAAATAAATAAAAAAAGTGAATTTTTTACATTTACATGAATGTGTAAATATACATGGTGGAATAATAAACCAAGTTTTTAGGTAAAGTTTGGTGAGTGTGGTGTGCGTGTTATGTGTTGTGTGTGTGTGTGTGTGTGTGCGCCTTTTTGTGACAAATGAGGACATAAATGTGTATAATGACAAAGGTATGACAGGTATTACAAGGAGAAGGTGACTTTTCAGGACATTACCCCATGTCCCCACTTTTCAAAACGCTTATAAATCACACAGAATGGAGTGTATTGAAAATCTGAAATAGCACAAAGTCTCCTGTGAGGGGTAGGTTTAGGGGTAGGGTTGGTGTAGGGCAATAGAATATACGGTCTGTACAGTATAAAAACCATTACACATATGGAATGTCCCCACTGCTTTTCACAAATGTAAACCGTGGTGGTGATGTGTGTGTGTGGGAGTGTGTGTGCTGGTGTGTGTGTGTTGTGTATGTGTGGTGTGAAGTTTTTTCTGTAGTGTCGTGTGAGTGTTGTGTGTGAGTGTGGTGGTGTGTTGTGTGCAGCTGTGATGTCTGTTGTGGTGTGTGTATGTGTGTGTACTGTGAGTGTGTGTTATGGTTCTTATGTGTTTGTGTGTGAGTGTGTGTGTGTGTGTGTGTGTGTGTGTGAGATACAGACCAGCGACTCGTCTCGTTACAACACAGAAACACAATCACAGACAAGAGATTAGACGCGGATCACAATAATCAAATCTTGCTTCTCCTGTTTTCATATCTCGTTTGGGAATGTTGATGAGGTAAAAACATGATTTGATCAGATCAGATCAGATTAAATGATGGAGCTGGCGGTGTAATCCAGCAGAGATTACTGCGGTAAACATGACTGTAATTTACTGCGGTTATTTGTGCGGCGTACAGTCGAGCGTCAGTCCCGGGATATCCAATATTAAAGCAGCGCTTTACAGTATAATATAATATTCTTATGCTGAAGATGTTACAGTTTTATCCGCTTCTTATTAAACACGCTGAACATGCAGCAATAAATAATGATGTTTGTCTGGGATTGTGAGACACACAGAGACACAAACCTTCACAAACACAGACAAAAATAAAAGATTGGAATATTAGAGCGACTGAACCCTAAAAAACATCAAAAACATGTCCAGCTCACATTCCATAATATACATTATTCATTTTCATTGGGTAACATTAAATAACATGAACTAAGAATGAACAATATTTAGCATTTATTAATCTTAGTTCATCTCAACATTTACTACTACATCTGTAAAATCAAAAATGATCTTTTAACATTAGTTAATACACTGTGAACATGAAAATTTTTAACATAAAAATGCATAAAACAGCATAACATGCTGTTAACGTTTTTGTTATTATCTAATGTTAAAAAAGAGAACTTGTTGTAAGGTGTTACAAAACAATTAAAGGGTTTAAAGAGATTCAGGAAGAAGAACTGTAAAAGAACTAGAATTTACTGTAAACTGGAGAGTAAACTCAAAAATATTTGCAAATAATACTTTTCTTTTAAAATATGTACAAATTCACTATAAATCTTATATCTAAAATCCCCAAAATGGCGCCATTAATATTTCTTCTTTTGTCCCCTTCAGTAATGAATTACATGATGATGTCCAAAAGTGATAATGTATAACTCCAAACCAGCAAAATAAAAAAAAAAAATCAAATAAAATATTACAATAAATAATAAAATACTGAGTAGTTTGCATCACTGGTTATTTCTCTCAGTCGCATTTCTATCATAAAACATCTCATTCTGAAGTCTTTTGTTGTTAAAACTGGATTTTATTTGCCATGCCAATCCTCTTGAAGTGTGGCACGTTTACTTTTTAATTTCTTGTCATCCATATAACAAAAAGAGTGGTGCATAATGGCGTGCTGCAGATATTTCCAAATATATACATCAAATATTAGGGACATCTGTGGTTACGGAACTGTTTAAATTAGCTAAAATATCATAATATACATTTTAATTTACTGAATGAAAAATATATATCTTATTTATCTATTGATTTGGGCTGAAATATGAGCCGGACACGAGTGACGTGCAGCGTTTATTAATGAGAGCCGGTGATTGTGTTCGCAGGCTCGGTTGCGAGCGCAGGGACAGTCAGGGGCCGCGGTGACACAGTCAGAAACACATGAAAGCGGTTCAGGGACGAGGCTCTGAAGACTCACACACACTTTGTTCTCCGCTTCAAAGAACAACGCTCACTCAGAGGAATCCACAAACAATACAGGAGGAAAAAATGATAAAAACAGCCAGACAAACTGAACGTAGTTTAGTTAAAACGAAACTAATCGTACCTGACAGGAGCGCCTCGGCTCTGAGCCGGTTTAAGCACCACCGTCACCGTGCTATCCGTCTGGTTCAGAGGAGTCTCCTGATCGTACGCCGGCATCGACGGAGCTGCAAAGTAAGTAAGCAGGCAAGTAAAATTTGATTTATATTGCACTTTTAAAGCTACAATGCACAAAGTGTGTTACACAGTATTAAAACACATTCATGAAGAGCTATACACAATATATTAAAAAGCAAAAAAGATCTAACCCAAAATGCACAAAATACTAAAAGCACATCTATACAAGTACAAATACAAGTACATTCAGATGCTCTAATATCCTCGGGCAAAATATTCCATAGTTTTGGGGCCCTCACTGCAAATGCTCTATCTCCTTTAGTTTTATATCTAGTTCTTGGAACTGCCGGCAATTCTTTAAAAGAAGATCTAAGACATCTTCCCTGTTTCGTACGGTCTCAGAAGCTCAGCTAAGTACATGGGTGCCAAGTCGTTTAAGGCTTTACATGTCAATAATAAAATCTTAAACTCGATCCTATCATAAACAGGTAACCAATGTAAAGAAGCTAAAACAGGTGTAATATGATAACGTAACTTGGTTCGTGTCAGTAATCTGGCTGCAGCATTCTGCACTAATTGTAAACATGATAAATTGCATTGATACAAAGAAGAAAAAAAGACGTTACAACAGTCAAGACGGGAAGAACTTCACACCAGGAAGCTTTAAAACAGCAGCTCAATCACTACAGTCATCACACAAGTGCACAAACGTAAGTCAATAAACCAGTGTACATTCACATATTTATGTACAGTATAATTTGGAGGCTATGAATCGCATTTTCAGATCTGTATATTATGTTTCTGGAGTGTTCTTGCATCATAAAAGTTCAAATAGTTGTAAAAAAATATATTTTACTAGGAGATCATTTACTAGGAGGTTGTCTGGTCGTTGCTAGGGTATATTGTGTGGTTACTAAGTGGTTGCTAGACTAGAGTGTTGTGGATGGTTACTAGGAGGTTACTAGTGCATGTTTGGTCACTAGGAGGTTGGCTAGGGTGTTCTGGGTGGTTACTAGGAGGTCGCCAGGTGGTTGCTAGGACATTTTGTGTGGTTACTATGAGGTTACTAAGTAGTTTCTGGGCTGAAGTGTTCTGGATGGTCACCAGGAGGTTGCTAGATGGTTGCTAGGATAGTTAGTTGGTTCTTATGGTGTTCTGGGTGGTTACTAGGAGGTTGCCAGGTGGTTGCTAGGGTATTTTGTGTGGTTACAAAGTGATTGCTGAGCTAGAGCGCTCTGGACATGTCACATATGAGTATGCTAGATGGTTGCTAGGGCAGCTAGTTGGTTCCTAAGGTGTTCTAGGTGGTTACTAGGAGGTTGCTAGGGCATTTTTTTTATAACTCGGTGTGATGCTATGTCGGTGATATCTGTGTGGTTACAAAAGGGTTTTGTAGGATTGCTAGGGGCTGTTATGTTGTTGCTAGGGTGTTCTGGGTGGTTTACTAGGAGGTTGCTTGGGCAGTTTGGTCACTATGGTGTTCTGGTTGGTTCCTAGGTAGCTGCTATGGCATTTTGTGTGGTAACTAAGAGGTTCCAAGGGTGTTCTGGGTGGTTTCTATGAGATTCCTAACTGGTTGCTGGGCTGAAGTGTTCTGGGTGGTTACTAGGAGGTTGCTTTGGATTGTTCCTACCATGGCTTATGGATACTTATTAGAAGTTTGCAAGGGCATTTTCGGTCACTAAGAGGATGCTAGGGTGATCTGGGGGTTACCCCCCCTGTCGCCCGGAGGATTTTCGGGAGCGAATGGTATTTTATGTAGGTTAACTAAATTGGATCCAATATAAATTTTGCTAGACTAGAGTGTTCTGGGTGGTTACTAGGACATTGCTAGGTCGTTGCTAATGTGGTTAGGCTGTTCCTTTGGCATTCTGTGTGGTTACTAGGAGGTTGCCAGGTGGTTTCCAGAGTATTTTATGTAATTACTAAGAGGTTCCTAAGTTGTTGCTGGGCTATAGTGTTCTAGGTAGTTACTATGGGATTGGTAGGGCAATAAGGTTGTTCCTAAGGCAATCTGGGTGGTTACTAGGAGGTTTCCAGGTGGTTGCTAGGGTATTTTATGTGGTTAGTGAGAGGTTGCTGGCTAGAGTGTTCTGGGTGGTTACCAAGGGGTTGCTAAGGCAATTAGGTTGTTCCTAGGGCGTTCTGGGCAGTTACTAGGAGGTTGCCAGGGTCATCTGCATGTCCATTGAGTTACTTCATAGTGTTCTATGCTATTCCAGATTAAAGCATCTGCTGCAGACACACACCTGAGATCATGGTGGTGGCCTGGGTGATGGCGGGCGGTCCGAAGCCCTTGGCGGTGCTGGCTCTGATGGTGAAGGAGTACGTGGAGCCGGGGTAGAGACCCAGAAACACGTGGCTGGTTTCATTGCCCAGTTTAACCACCTTCCCGCTCTGGTTAGAGAGATCCAGCACCGGGTCGAAGGAGCTGACGGCTTTATACGAGATCTGCGGGAACGAGAACAACACAAACATCAGCGTTCATGTTAGAATCACACAAATTAATTTCAGTGTCGCCAAACAAATGATTCAAGAAGTGCTTTGAGTTCCACCAAATTAGACTCTATTATATCCGAAATGCTTCAAGGCCCTTTCCAATTATCAGCCTACCATAAATAAATAAATAAATCAATAATAACGTCTGCGCTTCTGACGGATCAGGGTAGGAATCTGAAAGGCAAAGTGTCTTCTCCTTATATTTGGAAGGGTCTGTTCATTATGCGGCATTAATGAAGCGTCGTACTCGAAACACTTTGATTTGCGACCTTTGATATTGAGATTTTCTATCACGAGCTTCTGTTTCTCATAACCTCACACTGCTATTAGATTTAAATTATTCCCACTCTGAAATGAGAAAGCGGGGATGTGTGAACATCTGACTGACGTCATCCGGTGCAAACGATGTTCCTGCAGTGGATCGGTCAGGAACAGAGAATCTGAGGACGGGAAATCTCACTGGAAATTTACAAGAAGAACAGAATGTCTGGAATCAGAGAGAGAGAGAGGGAAGGAGAGAAGGATTCAGGGTTCCCTTGAAAGCGGAAAAAAGCCCAAAAAACTGTCCTTTTGAATATCACGGCCCTTCAGAGCGTCTCACTTCGCAGCGCTTTGATACTGTCAAATCAAAGGCAGGACGTCATTGCGAGCTCATGGACAATCGAGTCTCCGGTTAGTCCCGTCTGACTGCACCCCACACCACACCCACACAGCACGGCACAACACTTGCGCCCACCACCACGCACATCTCAACACACGCTCACCGGTCACACATCACCTCACACACACGCCACGCACACACACAGACACACAACACACACACACACACACACACACACACACACACACCCACACACGCACACACACACCTCGCACACACCACACGCACATGCTCACACACACGCTCACTTCGCACACACAACACGCCCTGCCACACACACACTCAACAGCTCACACATGCATGCACACACTCGCACACACACCCACCCCAAAAAACAAACACACACACAAACACGCACACGCACGCACACACACACACACAACACCACCACAACAACACACACACACCCACACACTCTCTCTCATGGGGAGGAGCTGGACTTTGATAGTTCTTGTTTTTTCTGGATTGATGGATTTACTAGTTTCCAGTCTTTGTCTCAAGTAACTATTAACTATTAGATAATCTGTTGAAGTCAAGACGCTCAAAACCGTGAAGAATTCGTCAAGCTGAATCCTGAACCTCTGAAACAACTCAAACACATTTGCTAAAAATGAATTTTCCGATGTCTGAAATGTTTGCTTGTGCAAAACTCAACACTGCTATGCTAAGGTGTTTTTGGTGGTTGCCAGGGTGTTGCTAGGGCCTTTTGTGTGGTTAATAGGGGGATGCTAGGGCATTTTGTGTGATTTGAAGTTACTAGGGTGTTCTAGGTGCTTACTATGAGATTGCTAGGTGGTTTCTGGGCATTCTGAATGGTTGTAAGGAGGTTGCCAGGGTGTTCTGGGTGGTTACTAGTAGGTTGCCAGGTGATTACTAGAGCATTTTGTGTGGTTAGTAAAAGGTTGCCAGGGTATTCTAGGCAGCTGAGATTCTTAAGTGGTTGTTGGGCACTTTGTGTGGTTACGCTGAGGTTACTAGAGTTTTGTGGTTGCTAGATGGTTGCTAGAGCAGTTCAATTTTAAGGTTGTTGCTAAGGTGTTCTGGGTGGTCGATATGGGATTTTTTTTGTTGTTACTATAAGGTTGCCGGGCAATTTATGTGCATTTTGAGTTGTTTGTTACTAGGAGGTTGATAGATTTTTTTCTAGAGTTTTCTCAGTGGTTACTAGGAGGTTGCTAGGGCATTTGTGTGGTTACTAGGGGGTTGCTAGGGCATTTGTGTGGTTACTAGGGGGTTGCTAGGCTGGCTGTGTGTGTGTGCGCGTGTGTGTTCACCTCATACTGAGTGATGATTCCGAAGGTCTGCGCCGGTTCTCTCCACTTCAGCAGGATCTTGTCCTCGTAAACACTGGCCTGGATCGAATCCAGAGGAACTTCCCCTGGCACTGACAGGAAGTGACATCACAAACCATCAAAACACAGCAACAGCAGCAGCTCTTCATATGTATACGACATCCTCCGTAGCTGTTTTGTTTTGTTAGATTTAACAAACGTTAAATGAATGTCTGGTAGCTAGGAAGTGAACGATTCATGTTGAAAAGTTACACGCTGTTACTTGGTATTAATAAGTGAAGGTGTTTTATTACTAAAATGAGAACAGATTATGGTTTTGAATGCATAAATCCACAGAAATGCACACAATCCCCTCAGACGCTCACGTTCTCCTCCTCCAAACATGTCTGTGAGCGCCAGAGATTATTTCTGATTTGTTTATGGTTTCATCCTCTCACAGGAGCGTTATTCACTCGATGTGGCTCTGAGCAGAACAAAAGAGTGTGTGTGTGTGTGTGTGTGTCGTGTGGTGTTAACATTCCATTCCAATCACGCAGGCCCATGTGTCCCTGAGATTATTTATAAAGGTTGCCGATCTCTGGAAACAAAAACTTCATGTTTATTCCGTCCGAAGAGCTCTGCTAATGGGGGACGTAATTAGACATTCAAGCTAAATGTCAGCGCTTCAACGCACTGGAAGAAGGAATATGTGGAATAAGATGAGAGCGATCCAGCAGCTCATTCACTGATGTAATGGGCACTCTGTCACATATTACGCGCTCTTACTGAATCGACTTAAAAACCGCTCTTCAGAAAACTGATTTAGCAGAGAAGCTGTTCTTGATCATAATCTTTCCTTTCTGTTTTTCAGTTTATTGGTACTTATGGTTCTTTGTGATTAATAAACTCAAAAAATAAAGCACGATGTTTTGTAAAGTTTCTTCAGATCACGTGGTGTTTGAGACAAAGATGCTCATCTAAAGTGATCGAGTCTATTGATTCTTTGGTCATATTTTTACAACACACACACCACCCACACACACACACACACACACACACCCCACACACACACGCACGCAACACTCACACCCACACACACACACACAAACACACACACTCTCTCTCATGGGGAGGAGCTGGACTTTGATAGTTCTTTTCTTTAGTGTGTTATGTAGCTATTTGTGCATATATAAGATCTGCAGTTACAAAGCTCAATGTCTCCCACAAAAGGATTTATTCTATTTAAAAGAGAAGGCTGATACAGACCGGGCAAAAATGCCTCATTCTAACACGCCCCCACATATCTACGTCACTATGTGGAAATATTAGCATAATTTCTAAAAAAAAACAAGGGTCAATCTGACTTTGCTATGACAATCTGGTGCTTATTCTGAATCAGCTACTGTAAGTATGTTTTCTTAATAGTTTAAGTATTTGCTATTGACTGTACAAATGCGAGTTTTGCGCCGCGTAGAGTATCGCGTTGTGTGTGTGTGTATGTGTGTGTGAGAGAGACAGGTTGTCACTCACAGTGGAGTCAGCTTTCTTAAGGCTTGTGTACTGCAAATACACACGAGCTTCATCACTGTGTCTGTCACGCGACTGTTCACCTTTCAGGCTTGAACTGATGGTAAACTAATGGCATTATGTACTGTCTTTACATTTATGTTGAAAGCTGAAGCTGGCGATTATGGTAAGGGGCGTTAAATTTCCGACACATGCTTGTGGTGTTCAGCCAATCAAATTCACTGGTTCAGCTGGCCAATCAGAGCAGACTGTGGTTGTCAAAGGAGGGGCTTTGTTGAAAATGACGTGTTTGAGAGAGGCGGGGCATAGAGGACCTTATTTTTAGTATTTGAAAAATAATGTGTTTTTGAACATTAAAGCATGTCAAAGCAGCATATTCTGTTACACCACAACACCAAATAATGATCTTTAAATAACATCTATGACCCCTTTAATACTATATAGTGATATTATGTTATTAAACTGTATCAGTTTTAGTTATTTTAGTACACAGTCATGTTCCACTAATAATGAGCAATGTGACCTTGCTGAACTTAAAAGTTATTTTAAATTTATTTTTTTCCATTAATATTCAATTTACAAAATTTCTTTGTTTTTAATTGATTAATATTTACAAATACGTATATTACAATAACCCTATCAATAATGGATGGATGGATGGATATAGATTTAGAGGATGGATTGGATAGATAGAGGGCATGAGATAATAGAGGATGCGATGGATGGATGGATGGATGGATTTATGGATGGATGGATGGATGGATAGTTAGATAGATAGATAAATAGATAGATAAATAGATAGATAGATAGATAGATGGATAGATATAGAGGCTGGATGGATGGATGGATAGATATATGGATAGATATAGAGGATGGATGGTGGATGGAGTGGTAATAGATATATGGATACGGTATAGAGGCTTGGATGGATAGATAGATGGATAAAATAGAGGAGGATGGAAGATAATGGATGATATAGAGGATGGCTGGTGGCTGGATGGGATAGATAGATGGAATAGATAGAGGTTGGATGGATGGATGGATGGATAGATATATAGAGGATGGATGGATGGATAGATAGATGCATAGACATAAGGATGAATGGATGGAGGATGGATATAGATTTAGAGGACGGATGATGGATGGATCGAGATCGGATAGATAAGAGAGGATTGAAGATAGATGGCTAGATATAGAGGGCTGGATGATAGATATAGAAGCCTGGATGGATAGATAATGGATAGATATAGATGAGGGATGGATGATAGTGGATAGTCTATAGGAGGATGGTGGATGGATGGATGGTGATATAGAGGAGGATGTATGATGGATGGAGGATAGATGATGGATGATGGATGATGGATGGTGGATGATGGATGATGGATAGAGTGCTAGAGGATTGATGGATTGATGGATAGAAGCTGGATAGATATAGAGGATGGATTATGGATTGGATAGATAGATGATACTATAGAGAATGATGAGGATGGATAGATAGAGGATTAAATATAGAGGATGAATGGCTGATTGCTGGCCATAGACGTATCAGAATTAGAGGATGATGGATGTATAGATGGATAGAATACAGAAGATTGGATGGATGGATATGATATAGAGGATGGATGGATGGATAAAGAACGTTGGATAATATAGAGGATTGCTGGATGGATCGGATAGATAGAATGGATAGATATAGACGGATGGATGGATAGATAGATTGCTAGATATAGAAGATGGATGTGGATATGATATAGAGGATGTATGGAGGATAGACAGATGGATAGATATAGAGGAATGGAGGATAGAATAACGATTCTATAGATATAGAAAGATGTATGGATGGATAGATTCTAGAGTGATGGATGAAATGGATAGAAAGATTGGATAGATTTGAGAGGATGGGCTGGATAGAGAGATGGATAGATATAGAAGATGGATTGATGGATAGAATATAGAGGATGGATGCTGGATAGAAAGAATTGGATAGATATAGAGGATGATTGATGGATGGATGATAGATGGATTGATATTAGAGGATGGAAGGATAGAAAGATGGATGGATGGAGTATAGAGATGGATGGATGGATAGAAACGTAACATAGAATAGAGGATGGATGGATAGATAGATAATGGTGAGATGGATGGATAGATAGATGGATAGATATAGAGGATGGATGGATGGATAGATATAGAGGATGGATGGATAGAAAGATGGATGGATGGATAGAAGGACTGGAATTGATGGATAAAACATGGATGGATGATGGATGTATGGATGGATAGATAGATGGATAGATTGGATGGATGGATGGACAGATTCTGCTCTCTCTCTGTCTCACCGTCTTCTTCGGTCTGGACGTGGATCTCGGGGCTCTCTTTGACTCCCTCGCGGTTGCGCAGCAGCATCCTGACGCTGAGGTTGGTGAAGGGCGAGAGGTTGTGGATGGTGTGCTGGCTACCGTGTGCCGCCTCCTCCCTGCTCTCCTCCTTGCCTCCTCCTCTGGCGCGGTACTGCACCGTCAGGCTGTAGTTGTGGCAGCGTGTCACGTTGTAGCCCAGCGGCTCCCAGCGAAGCGTCACCTGACGAGCCTTGATGTCCACCACCTTCAGCTGCTGCGGGTCATGCATGGGCTCTGAAGAGAGAAGAGACAACACCCAGTGTTGGGGGAAGTTACTGTTAAAAGTAATGCATTACAATATTGCGTTACTCCCTAAAAAATAACTAATTATGTAACTTAGTTACTTTTTATGGAAAGTAATGCATTACGTTACTTTTGAGTTTACCTTTTTTATGATTCAAACAAGATTAGATATAAATAAAGTTCAACGGACAAATTCGCAATAACAAATTGACCACCGCCTGTCCTTATTCAGTATGCATTGAAGTGGCTCAATCATCGAAGGTTCCGGCTAGAAGATATCGGCTTAATAAAATGGGATTAAATACATAATATTTGTCTTATTTAACACATTTAATGGGGGTTATTGCCCGTCTTCGTATAATACTTCTGAGTTTTGCCATTTGACCGTATTTAAACATTGATTTGTGAGGAGAGCACTGAAGGTTTGTGTGCAGGGAGATTAGTAAACAACATGTATTACGCACATTGATGTCCAGAACTAAGTAAGTCATGTTCCAACCAACGCTCTGCACTGACTCCTGATTTCTGTCTCCATGGCAACACCAGAGCTGTCACTCAACACATAGAAACAAAGTAACTAGCGTTACTTATTTGAAAAAGTAACTCAGATATTTCCTTCTAAATTAAAAAGTAATGTGTTACTTTACTAGTTACTTGAACAAAGTAATCTGATTATGTAACTTGTGATGTGTTACCCCCAACACTGACAACACCATAATGATGCAATGAAAAACACCAAGCATTCACGCCAGCAGAATGCCAAAAACACACGAAACATTCTCAATACAGCAGCCCACACCGACACACAACACAAGACCTTCCCAACAACATCTGAAACCACATCAGATCTGCCCTAAACACGTCATGTATATTCATGTTATATTTACATAAACCAAAACTAAACATTGTCATCATTTACTTAACCTCGTGTCATTCCAAACTGATACATTATTTGATTTATTACATTATTTGACTGTGAAACACAAGAAGATGCAACAATACAGCAGTTCATAGCAACCACAATTGTGAAGATCCAAAAAAGGACAACATTTCATTTATATTACATTTATATTACTGAATTTATGAGTTTATATCTCACAATTTTACAATTTTTCTTGCAATTCATTAGTTGGGCTAACCAAGACTTGTCATAGCACTTGCATTTTATTGCTCTTTTGTTGATTTTGATTGCTTCTATTGTCCTCATTTTGGATAAAAGCATCTGCTAAATTACTTTATTTATTTTTTTTTCTGTCTTTTTTTTTGGTTATTTATTTTTTTGCAATCTTTCTTACAATTCTGAACTTATACCGTATCTCACAACTGGAAAATTGTTCTCACATTTCTGAGTTTTTATCTAATTTTATCTCGTTTACTCCATGGTGCAAACAAAAAGCAGAATTGCAAAATGTAAAAAATGTAGAAAAAAAGGCAGAATTGTGAGAAAAAATTAAATAAATCAGAATTCTGCTGTTGATATCGTCATCACGTCCTTTTTATATTGTTTCATTCTATGGTGCCAACGGCCTTCCATATTCACTCATATCTTGGGCTATATATTCCAAATCCATCTGACGTCAAATAATGATTGTTAGAAGAGCACATGTAGTTAAGCATCTTTATTGTGTCACTGTTGTAAGAGCCGTGTGAAGATTCAATGTGTTCATGCACAAAGTCAGTCACAGAGGTTTGGAGTGACATGAGGCGAGTAAATGAAGACTGAGTGAACTGTCCCTTTAAACAGACGCACACAAGCTGGTTTCTGATTGTGTGGCTCGTGGACTGGAAACAGAGCCCTGATCCCGTTTCTGTGAGTCTGGAAACACCAGAGAGACTCCTATGAGCCACTCCAGGATCAAAGAAGCAATCAGAGCAGATGAAAGACTGCATCTAATACAGCAGAACCAAGACGAGCATCAGACATCTGATCAACATCTGCTCAATAAAATTAAATCAGAATTCTGTGTTGATATCTCATCACAGTTACCTTTTATATTGTTTCATTCTATGGTGCAAACGGCCTTCCATATTCACTCATATGCTTTGTGCTATATATTCCAAATCCATCTGACGTCAAATAATGATTGTTAGAAGAGCACATGTAGTTAAGCATCTTTATTGTGTCACTGTTGTAAGAGCCGTGTGAAGATTCAATGTGTTCATGCACAAAGTCAGTCACAGAGGTTTGGAGTGACATGAGGCGAGTAAATGAAGACTGAGTGAACTGTCCCTTTAAACAGACGCACACAAGCTGGTTTCTGATTGTGTGGCTCGTGGACTGGAAACAGAGCCCTGATCCCGTTTCTGTGAGTCTGGAAACACCAGAGAGACTCCTATGAGCCACTCCAGGATCAAAGAAGCAATCAGAGCAGATGAAAGACTGCATCTAATACAGCAGAACCAAGACGAGCATCAGACATCTGATCAACATCTGCTCAATGCATATCAAACACACAGAATCAAACAACTGCTTCTGTTCCTCTTTTGTAGGTCGCATTGGATGACAGAGCCTGCTGAATGCATACAGTAAATGTACAGTACATATAGAATCTGCAAAATAACTAACAAAATAAAAAGCATCTTAAAAATGGATTGGTTTTGTTAGTCCAGAATACTGTATTTTCCAAAACACAAGTCACATTTTTTATCAACTGAAACATGATATAGGCCTATATTTTATACTAATATTTTTCAAGCTGTGTTGATGATCCAAACATGAAGAAGCAAGAGAACAGAAGCTTGTAGAAACAGGATGATGGAGGTAAACTGTCATTTTATCTTCTGGAAAACATGCATATCTTCAGACGCTTCTGAACGGCAGCAGTGAACGAAAATAAGAAGAATTTCTCGTATGTCTCTGTCTCTATCTGCATGGAGGTTACAAGGCGCTCAAGCACATCACTAATAGGATCAATTTCCATTCTTGCTTAAATCTGAAGTCCATTTCTCTGGAACTTAACATTTTCCCACCTATTAGATCCAGACAGCGCTCAATTTCATCTTTTGTTTCCCCTCTGGGACCAACACACACACCCCCACCCACAACACAGTCCACACACACACACACCAACCACACACACCCACACACACACACACTCAACTCACAACCACACACACACACACACACACACACACACACACACACACACACACACACACACACACACACACTCACACACTCACACACACACACACACACACACACACCAAACACACACACAACACAACACACCAAACACACACACAACACACACACACAAAAAACACACACACACACACACACACACAAACACACACACACCAACACACACACACACACACACACACACACACCACACCTTCAGGTTTTGGTAATGTGTTGATATATATGTAACTGCTTCATGTTCATATGTATTATATTAGTATGTAATTGTATAATAATAGTATGAATAGTAGTTATGGCTGCCCAGATTTTGTAAAAAAAACTGACATTGTGATAGTTTGATTTTCTGCAACATTTCACCAGAAATTTCACCAGATGACTTGAATAGTTATATTTTTTGCGGGGAAATTACCATTTAATGAGTTATTTTGGTTTGTTCATCTGCAAATAAATAAATAAAAACAGCTGAAAAGGCCATTTTTGCACTGTTTTTAAAGTGTGAAATCCTTTTAGGCCTGCAAGATTTGAGAAAAAACTTGGGAAAACTTTTTGTTGTTCATTTTTGAGTTTATAAGAATCAGTAAATTTAGTAAATTTGCTTAAACCATCTTTACCAGAATCACTATGCTGGTCAACCAGCACTAAATCATCTTTCTGAAGAATCTGCTTTCACAAAGCGTTCAATGAGTCTGAAAATGTTTTACTGCTCCTGACATCTGAAGACAAATATGTGAAGTGACCGTCAAAGACCAACATTATTTGAGCAAAGCAAACACACAGTCTAGACAGACGAGACGCGCCGATATCAACAACACAGTCACTAATAAGCTGTTTGTCTCAAGGCCAGAGGACTTTAACAGACTTTAACAGACGCCAGGCTATTTATTTAAAATATTTAATATTAATTAATTATTTTTTATTATAAAACACAATATTCAGACTCGTAAGTAAACCCTACATGCAGCGGGAAGCTCTTTTTTTGAAGATTCAAATTCAAATTAGTTGTTTTGATGACCCAGGACGAACATGTCATTCTGATTATAAAAAACACTTTACTTCAAGCAGGGTCGGTCAGTATAAGCATTTAATCAAGTTATGCTATTTTAAGTAGTAGTCTCTAATGCATTATATCTTTAAATAATTTTAACCAAAGTTAAAATGAATTATAATATTTGCAGATTCCTAAATCAGTTAAATCTGGTTGCTTGTCATGTGTTTTAATGCATTGCACATTCTGAGGATGTAATAATAAATAGATAAGTCTTATAATACATTATACCAACAATTATTTATGGGATATTGAAGCTTATACGGTTCATTATAAATGCATTAAATACTTTTTATTAATGCATTAAATATAAAGGCTTCAAGTGTTACCAGATTAATAAATGCAGCTATCCGTCAATCATCGCCTTCATTAATTCACCTGAATATTGCTGCTGTTTCATAACATGATTTTAGCACAGTACATGCCCAGCCTCGGGTGGCTCGTCGCCGTATTGCTCAATGACAGACACTCTGAATGTTTCAGAAGAATGAAAGGTCGTCTCAGATGTTTGCATGTTCCTCTGTGAAGCTCGTCCTTGACTGTTCAGACCTGACAGCCGAACGCTCGCTAAATGATTAAATGCAAATGGAAGGAAGTCAGATAAAAACAGAACGCACGCATTACAGGGGACAAACTGCAAAGACGGAGCAAACGCGACGGAAACGCTCTGAACAGAGTTTAGCGTCTCGGATGCATTTCATCATTTATTCACAACACCAATAAGCAAAGCAGAAAAATGACATTTGGAAAGGTCAGACGCACGAGAAACAGCTGAGAATGCAGGTTCAAGAATCAAGTCCATCTTATTCTGACAAATCAAATGTGTAATATCACCAACATTCACTATATATTCATATATATTCAAAATATCATTTTCAGTGTGTGTGTGTGTGTGTGAGTTGTGTGTAGTTGATGTGTGTTTGTTGCTGTGTGTGTGTGAGGTTTTTTGTTGTTTGGTTTTTTTGATGTGGTAGTGTGGGTGTGTGCTGTTATTGTGGGTGTTGTTGTGTGTTATGTTGTTTGTGTGTGTGTGTGTGTGTGAGTGAGTGTGTGTGTGTGTGTGTGTGTGTGTGTGTGTGTGTGTGTGAGAGTGTGGTGTAGGGTTATTGTGGTGTGAGTCTCTATCTATTTATGGTGTGTGGTTGTCGGAAGAGTGTTCACGTGTTGTCGTGTGGAGTTTCGTGAGGTCTATCATCTTCTTTTGTGTGTGTGTGTGAGAGGTGTGTGGTGTGTGTGTGTGTGGAGGTGGTGGGTGTGGGTGGTCGTGACGAGTGGTCGTGTGATGAGAGTGTGTGGTGTGTCGTGGAGAGTGTCGGTGAGTGTGTGTGTGTGTTGTGATGAGGTGTGTGTTTGGTGTGCGTGTGAGTCTCTCTTCTTTTCGCTGATGTGTGTGTGTGAGCGGTGTGCGTGTGTCTATATATCTCTTTATGTGTCATGGTGTGTGTGAGCGTGGTGTGTGTGTGGTGTGGGTGACGTGCGTGTGTGGCGTGTGTGTGTGGTTGTTGCGTTGTTTGTGTGTGTGTGAGGTAGTGTGCGTGTGGGTTGTGTGTGTGGGTATGTGACGCGAAGTGGTTGGTGTGTGTGTGTGGTAGTGTGCGTGTGTAGATGCTGCGGTTTCGTTGTGTGGTTCTCTCTCTCTTTCTGTGTGTGTGTGTGTGTATTTATACTGCTAAAGCTCACTATTAACCGTAGTAGAGTAAGAAGGATGATTAGGAGGGATGGGTTTAAAAGAGGAGTGAATATGAACTTCTATGGGTGAAATTGCTCTAAGGGCTCGATGAGTATTGATATTATAAGACCAAATACAGCCACATTTCATTTTCCTTCCAAACAAGAAAATTTATCCTTTTCACAATTTTCTAGTCAGAAATGATTAAAAAAAAAAAAAAAAATATCGACGACTTGAATTTTTTTGTGTTTACAAAAGGGAAAAAGGCAGAATATGGATAGGAACAGCGTGTGAATCAAGCTCAGCTTTAAAAGCTATTGATTTTTTGGACAATTGGCTGTATACACAGAATGATTTGTGTGATTATTTAAGAAAGCGTCTGAAATGTGACCCACAAGCTCTAGTGCGCCATTATTCAAGTGCTCTTATTTCCAGACATTTCCTCCCTATTTATGTGAAAACCACTTAAGAATGAGGAGGAGACCAGAAAACACGAGCTGAACGTGAGATTGAGACCTATTTTATCAAACGGCTGCGGACAACGGAACACCAACCAACAAACGCCTCCAAACAGGCTACACCGATCTTCAAATATCTTTAAAAATTCTCCCTAATCAATTCCAAAACACAGTCTGGGTAAAACTAGATAAAAAAAAAACAAACAAACAAACAAACAAAATATGGAGAGTCACAAAGATTCATCAGATTTCTACAAATCTATGAAGAAGAAGAAGAAGAAGACACCCAAACATTGATCGAGGGATGGACTGAGGATGAGTAAAATTTATTTACATTTTAATTTTTGGGTGAAATATTCCTTTAAATAATTCCAAAATGTTTTTTAATACTGAAGGATGAAAACAGACGAACATGAACTGTGTGAATGCGAGCGGATGCCGGTCGGAAGGCCGTCACAGCATTTGCTTACCGTTTAAGATTTTGTCATGAGAAAAATAGAGCTTTAAAACCTCTATGTGCGTAAAAATATCAGCGCCGCACCGTTGACAGGGACGAGTCCGCGCGGGGGACGGGGAAAAATCCTCACACAAACACACACACACACACAGACAGACAGGACAGACAGACAGACAGACAGACGAAGACAGACAGACAGCCAGACACACACACACACACACAAAACAGACAAACACAGACACACACACACACACAAACAAAATCAAAAACACCACTCACACACACACACACACACACACACCACACACTCACTCACACACACACCCACACACCCACACACACAAACACACACACACACACACTCGCACTCTTACACTCACACTCACACACACACACACACACACACACCACACACTCCCACTCACTCAATCACTCACAACACTCACACTTACCCACACACAGACAGACAAAACACACACACAAAGACACACGACACAGGACACACACATCACACACACAACAGACAACCAGGACACACCAAACACACCACAAAAACACACACACCCACCACACAAACAGGAGCAACACACCCTCTCTCTCTCACACCACCTCTCACACACACACACCACACACAAACACACCCTCTCTCTCTCTCACACACACACACACACAAACGTAATGTTGGTGAATATGTCCATTAGAGGAAAACATATCAGGCATGTGTACGACGGTCAGTCATGGAGAAACACCTCAGCAATGACTGAATCAGGCCAATTTCTGCTTCAATACAGAGAAAACGTGCCATACACAACCGTAAAAACACACACAGACTCAATGAAACACCAACACAACTGTAAAAATGACCATCTTTTTACCATTTCTTATTTTAGCTTATTTCATAAATCAAACAATTTAGTAAAAAAAAAAGAGGAAGAAGAAGAAACAACAGCTATTTGTGAGTGGAGCGAGAAAAACTGCACCTGTTGTAAAATGTTCTGATGCTTTTGCTGGAAAATAAAACAAAGACTGAGCAAGAACACAAACCTTACGATTTACTGTGAGGAAACAAATCAAACATCTCACACAACCCTGCTTCTCAAATACTGTAAATGTCAGTACAGTAACAGTGATATTATTTATTATAACAGCCCAAACTGCTTTTCACCATGCAGTTGTCTCGTAGTGTTAAACCTTGGAAACTGGTTGATCTCGTGGTATTAGTGCTGACACAGAAGCAAACAAAACACAACTGACGCCAGAAACAAACGAAGCACATGACGGCCCCTAATAAATTGATTAACTCTAAAGGATTTTGCTATCTCACCAGCGTGCTACTTAAATAATATTTCTGTATGTGACATTTAAATGGAACTATTAGCTGCTCTTTATCATTAAAGCTTGACATTTAAATAATGTTTTTTAAATTAGCAGCACATTATTGGATCCTGTTCATCCTAATGGCTACTTTAATTCAATCAACTTATCATGCAATAGCATTGCCTATGATTATTACACCACACCAGAATACGGACACACCATGACCAGACAATGAGGGCGAGTAAATGAGGAGGAGAGTGTTTGGTTGTGAACAGTTAGAGCAATTATTATAATTAAAGTATAAAAATTATAAATAAAATTATAAGTATATGTCACTCCAAACTATGCTCAAAAGGTGGTCAGTAGGTTTTTTTAATGTTTTTTCGAAAGAAATAAAGTATATCATCTTCTGCTCCCCAAGGCTTGCATTTATTTGATTAGAAATACTGAAATAGTATTAATAACTTATCTGATTTATAATTTGGTGAAGGAATTATATTGTAAACTGGTAATGGTATTTCTGTGTACGGCGCACGCAGATGTTTTTCAGCATAATACTGACAGAGTCTCAGTGTCACATGTCTCAGAATCAGTATATAATTTGCTACTTTGCGGCAATTCTTTCCCTGTTTTAGTTAATCAAACTGAGGGATGAAATTAATTAAACATGGCAATGATAAATAAAATTGAGGCGGTTACAATTATTTTGTTGCCTTGTCATGGGCAGCTCCAACAATCATATTTCATTAATAAAAGCTCTTGTTTAATATAAACAAGTTGGTCACTGTACTATTTTATGTCATATAAGCATAAAAAAACAAAATATTATTTTTCAAGCATGGCACAATGCATTGTATAACGCAACATAAAGCCATCATAAACACATCTTATGCAAAAAAGCAATCATAACACTTCACTTCACCACCGCATTGTCAATAACGCAATATTAAAGCATCGTAACCACATCTAATGCAACAAAGCAGCATAAAATTCACCAGCGCATGGTAAGCAATATTAATATTAAAAGAGCATGTAACATCATTAATGCAACAATAATTATTTTAAAAGCAATTTGACAACGCACTGTAATGAAACAATGCAACAAATGTCATCAGAAAGTATCACAAGGATAATAACACCCACACAACACAACGCACAAAATCATAATGCATCTTGATGCGTTCGTATGTAACACCATTCATAATAAGTTCTCTGTGTAATCTTCTAAGCAAGTTTGACTGTTATGTGTTCTTGCTGTAAGTGTAAGAATAAATTAAAGAATAAACTAGACCGTAGCATTGATTTTTGCTCAAAAGAAAGGGAAGGAGCCAACAATCAGAAAAGGGGCAACTGATCCAAAGATTAAGAGCAAAGTGTGCTACAACTCCTGGCACCAATGACAAATTATCCCTTTGTAAAAATGAAATATCTGTTGGTAAATGTGCGGTGTGTATCGGGATAGGTAATATCCAGCGGTTCACAACATTTATTTTAATGCGGGTGTACGTATTAATATTAATTTCTAAGACTGTGGCTTATCATTTGAATATTCACTTGCTCGATCAGAATTATACACGACAAAGTGAGAGTATTATAGTTTGAGTATAGTTGGGGGTTTCCACACTGTGTCCACTGATTACGTGATACGCTCGTTGAAGGCCGTGATTTCTTCTTCGGTCTCGTTCTCGCGTCGTGTTTCTCCAGCTCGGATGGCTGTATTGTAGGACGCAGCGGTAATCACCCTAACACTCGTTAATTGAAACGCTGGACTTAGAAAGCCTCTTCAGAGCGGCTAGACGCTTTAATGAGTAGTCAGCGGTAGTGACACGTTCTTATGATGCTGGGGAGCATTGATACTGATTTTTGTTAGATTGAGTTGGCCTATCACCTCGACCGATCTGCTGGGTGGTGAGTGTGAAGATCAGGAGATCACGGGGGGTGTACTACGGATTTAACATGAAGGGAGCAGGGTGCAACCATACCCATCAATTGAGCGATGGGTTGTTGTTAAGGGGACAAACGAGCGGTGAGATGATCGAGCTCAGTGTTCAACGGAAGTCTGTGATTGGGCAGGAGATCCGAGAGACTGAGAGTTTATTTAGTGTCAAAAAAACTTAATGCTCACTGCCCTCAACACACTTCCAATCTTACACACAACCGTATCATTCAAAAAGGTTAGTTCTGAAGAAATTATTACGTGTTATTCATTCAAGGATTTTGGATGCCAATTATTTTTTTTTTAAACAGTTAGAGAACAGGCATTTTTTATAAGTTACGAAATATTTATAGTCAAATAGTGTGGGCTGTTTTAATAAAACAAGGACAAATTGAATTCTAATGCATGGCCCAGTTTAAATTTCCAACGAGGAAATTCAAGAAAGAAATGATAAGTGGTGGGGAAAGGGCAATTATATATATATATTCTATCTTCATGAAGTAATACTATAATTTTAATATATATTCTTCATGATCAGCAGAATAGTTGTCCATTTATTTTGTAAACAGCGTTTCTGAAGTGCGAATGTGACCCTGACAGAATGAATTTATGTTTAATGATCCTCACAATGGTCAAAAGCGCTAATAGCAAAATATAGTCAATATTATAAAATTGCAGACAAAGATTTGGAAATAGCTAGGTTGGTTGTACATTATATTGCCAAAAGTATGGGGGCACCCTCTTCTAAGTTGAACAGGTTGGGATCTATCTTTAGTCATTTTAATTTTTTTTGTAATTAAAAAAGGCATATACGCTATTCGATATTTAGGGAATTGTTTTCTGCTTTAATTTAATTTATCTACCAATATAGTGGAAAGGGAACCATGTCTGAATCTAAACACAACAATTGCCATTGTGTTTTCTGTAAGTCTAAATACGGCAAAGAGCAAAAAAAAAAAAAAAAAAAGAAAAAAAAAAAAAAAAGATTGATTGTCAAGTTGACAGCGTGCAAAAAGCCAAGCCTAATCCCAGATGAAGCACCTCTGTTACTTGTGACTTTATAAATGCAGACCTTGAGCCAAAAACTCATCCCCAAACACCTGTGACTTGTACATACATATGGACAAATGTATTTGGACACCCCCTTCTTTAGAACAGAAAAAAGGCACTTCCAAAACTCTGGCAAAGACGGAAACACAATTCATGTATTTAAAAATTGTATTTACATCTCTGTTGCAACAGTTTTTGAAGTGTCTAAAATGACTACCCATTTGTACAAGTCATTTGTGTTTGGCGAGGAGGCTTTATTGAGTTGTTCTCAATACGTTGGGCACTATAGTGTCATGGGGGGTGCACGGTTAGGGGCGCCAACATCACATTCTTCATAGGGCCCCAAAAAATTGCTAGGGGCGCCCCCAAATGACCCCAATAAATATAACGTGACGTATTTATTTCCATGGAACAGCGAAATTGACCGGGGAAAAAAAATCACCTCGCAAAAAAATTTTTTAACCACGGTGGAAACCACCCCTCCGCCCCCCCCCGCCTCGAAACCGGTGATTGGCTACGTTTGAGATAGTTAGGAAAATTGGACGTGTTTTGTTTGTCTAAAAACATTGGAACCTGGGAGGCCGGTGGTAATGGTGGGTCGTTGTAAGTGTTAACGGGGGTGTTTAGGTTGTGTGTTTATTACAGATGGGTAAATGACAATCTAAGGTATGTTAATAAATGACATAGCAGGAAGAGGGAAACATGGACGAATAGCAAGGTTGATGGGCAAGTGTAAACACATGAATCGGATATAGGCAACAAATCAGAATTGGGCATCAAGACCTGCAGTGTAAACGAGGCCTATAATGAATAATGCATCATAGCGCATCAGACATATAACACGTGACGTATCATAATGTATCATAATGAATAGTGCATCATAAAGCATAAAACATGATGAATCATACTGCATAATACACCATAACACATCATGACGCATCATAATGCATCATAGCGCATCAGGCATATAACACATGGCGCATCATAATGTATCATACTCCATAATACATCATAACACATCAGAAAGCATCATTATGCATAACGCTTTTTTATACATCATAATATATCATAATGCATAGTGCATCATAAAGCGTCATTATATATCATGATGCATCATAATGCATAACACCTCATAATGCATCATAACGCATATTAATGCATCATAATCCATAAATCATCATAATGTATAACACATCAAAACCCATCATAAAGCATATGTGTCTGTCCATATGAGTCATGCACTATATTTCAGCTCTTCAGACCCACATTCCTGCTGATACTCGCTGAAAATCAAATGAATTGCGAACTTTTGAGGAAGTAAGAGTGAAAGTACGAACTCTCCCGTCTGCTGTGTAACAGGGCTGAAGGTTTGGGTCTAATGAAACATGTTTTCTCTGCGTGATTCATCTGACAACATACATCATGACTGACGGATATGGAGAGAGATGAGTTTACAAACAGCCTGCAAAGTGCTGAAGCTGATTCCTTTTTTATTTATTTAATTCCTCCAAAAGCTTTCAAATCAAACTTAAAAAAATAAAAGCAGACAAACAGTCAGGAGTGAATTTATCTTCATTAGCGCTGAAGCTCATCTGCTTCCACTCAGCTGCCATTACTGATGATGAACGACAGATATAGACATATAGACACAAAATAAAGACAAGAAAGAAAGAACCAGAAGAGTGTTGCACCCCGACCGGATAAGAAAGAGACAACGAAAAGGCCGGCAGGACGGAAAGCGACGCAGATAGACAGAGAAGCCGACAGGACGCCCGCACGCAACGGAGGCGGAAGGCGGACAGGGCCCGAGGCGGGACCGACGCTCCGCCGCAAGAAGAACGGACCAGAAAGCACGACACGGAGGGGGGGAGAAGACCGCAGAAAGAAAAGATACCAGGGGAAGGGAGGGAGGGAGGGGAGGGGGGGGGGGCAGAACGCAACCGCAACCGAAACCGCGCACCGCACGCAGCACCCGACCAGGCGACGAAGCGCGAAACCCGCAGCAAGGGCCCAGAACAGGCGGCCGGACGGAAGACGGGACCACACCGCCGAAAGCGCCCGACCGCCCCGCCGCTCGGCCGGCAAACAAAAGAGACGGGGCACAGACCGCGGAACGACCCGCGGGCGGGCAGGCAAGCCAGGCCGGACTACGCCCCCGGCCCCCTGCCCGGGGGGGGCCGGGCGGACTGGACCGGATCGCTCGCCGCCCGCCAAGACAGCAACGACAGCGAAGCAAGCACGCCAACAGCGGGCCCGCCCGCCCGCCAGACGCGAAAGACAGGAAGAAGGACGGCACAGGAAAGGCGCGAACAGACGGGAGGCAAGGAAAGCCAGGGACCGGCCTGCATCTACGCGACCTTGATCCCGGGAGGCAGGCAACAAACCCCCGCACGGACCTACGAACGGCCCGAAAGCCCCCGCCCCAGCCCGACGAGGCCGGCAGGGCCGAGGAAGGACAAAAGAACCACCCGGGAACGCCGCCCAGACCGAAAGAACAACAAGAACAAAAGAACAAGACAACCGCGGACGGGAAAGGCAAACCGGCCACGAACGGTGAAAGAAGCAAGACCGAACGACCACGCGACAGCCACAGCCCGACAGAAGAGAAGGAAGGAACAAGAAAAGAAAGGGAGAAAGAAGAAAAAAGAAAGGGGGGAAGGAAAAGGAAAAGAAGAAAGAAGGAAGAGAAAGGAAAGAAGAAAGAAGAAAGGAAAGGGAAATTAGAAAAGAAAGAAAGGAAAGAAAGGAAAGAAAAAGAAGGGGAAGGAAAAAGGAAAGAAAGCAAAAAAAGGAAGCAAACGACAAGGGAATGAAGAAAGAAAAAAAGACAGTAGAAAGCAGTAATTTTAATTAGATCTGTTTTTACAGTTAATTTATTTTATTAATTTTAGGCTTTAAAGGGGTTAATATTATTAGTAAAATAGGAAAAAAAACAAAAAAAAAAAAATAAAAAAAAAAAAAAAAAACAAAAAAAAAAAAAAAAAAAAAAAAAAAAAAAAAAAAAAAAAACAAAAAAACAAAAAAAAACAAAAAAAAAAAAAAAAAAAAAAAAAAAAAGAAAGGAGAACAAAAAAGGAAGAAAAAAAAAAAAAAAAAAAAAGGAGAGGAAAAAAAAAGAGAGAAAGAAAAAGAAAAAAGAAAAAGAAAAGAAAAAGAAAGAAAAAAAAAAAAAAAAGGGTGACACGAAGGAAAAGAGAAAGAAAAAGAAGAAAAAAGGAAAGCAGAGGCAGGAAGAAAGAAAAGAAAGTAAAAGAAGAAAAGGAAAAGAAAAGAAAGAAAAAGAAAGACATGGAAGGACAGGGAGAAAGAAAGCAAAGAAGAGGAAGGAAAATGAAGGAAGGAAAGAAGACAGCAAAAAAAAAGAGAAGAAAAAAGAAAAAAAAAAAGAAAAGAAGAAAAAAGAAAAAGAAAAGAAAAAAAAAAAAAAAAAAAAAGGAAAGAAAAAGAAAAAAAAGAGAGAAAGAAGAAGGAAGGGAGGAACGAAAGAAAGAAAGATAAGAAAGAAAGAAGGGGAAAGGAAAGAAGAAGAAAAAGCAAAACAGAAAGAAAGACAAGAAATAAGAAAAGAAGGAAGGGAAAAGAAAGAAGACGGAAAAAAAGAAAGAAAAAAGAAAAAAAAGAAAGAAAAAAGAAAAGAAAAAAAAGAAAGAAAAAGAAAAGAAAAGAAAGAAAGACAAAGAAAGAAGGGAAAAAAAAAGACAAGAAGGAAAGAAAGAAAAAAAGAAAGAAAGAAGAAAGAAAGAAAGAAGAAAAAGGAAAGGAGGAGAGGGAGATTAGGCCAAAAAAGAAAGAGGGGAGAACGAAGAAAAGAAGAAGTTGGGAAGGTCAAGGAAAGAAGAGGGATAAACAAAAGAAGCAGAAGGAAGAAAGAGAAAGGGAAAGAAAACAAGAAAGAAAGAAAGAAGGAAGGAAAGAAGGAAAGAAAGAAAGAAAAAGAAAAAGAAAAGGGAAAGCAAAGAAGAAATAAAAGAGGATAAGAAAGAGAAGGAAGGAGGAGCGGAAAAGAAAGAAAGCAACGAAAGAAAAGAAGGAAAGAAAAGGGGAAAAAGAAAGAAAAGAACGAAGAAAGAAAAGAAGAAAGAAAGGAAGAAGAGAAAAAGAGGGAAGGAAGGAGGAAAGAAAGAAAGAAGAAGAAAAGAAAAAAAAGGAAGGAAAAGAAAGAAAGAAGAAGGAAAGAAGGGGAAGAAGGGAAAGAAATTAAAGAAGAAAAGAAAGGAGGGAAGGACGCAAAGAAAGACAAGAAAGGCAAGAGAACAGAGGGGGGGATGTTGGAAAAAAGGAAAGGAAAAAGAAAGTAACCCAAAAAAAAGCGGAGATGAAGTTCCAGGGGAGGGAGGGGAAAGGAGAGGATACGTGGAAGAAGGAAATATAGGAATAAGGAACAAAGAAAGAAAAGACACGAAAGAGAAAGAACATAAAGGAAAGAAAGAGTGGAGGGAGGGAAGGGAAGGGAAGAAGAGATAAGACAAAAGGAACAAGAAACGAAACGGACAAAGAAGAACGGAAGAAAGAAAGGAAAGAGAAGAAAGACGAAAAGAAAAAACGAAGGAAAACGGAAAGAAAAAGAAAGAAAGAAAACGAACAGGGGATGGGAAGGCAGAAAGAAAGGAGGGGGGGGGGTGGGGAAGGAAAGGGAAAGGGAAGGAAAAGAAAGAAAAGGGAAAAGAAAGAAAAGGGAGGAAGGAAGAAGGAAACGCAAGAGGGGGGGGAAAGAAAGGCGGGGGAAGGTAGGAAAAGAAAGAAAGAAAGAAAGCGGAAGAAAAGAAAGAAAAAGGGGGGCGGGGAACGAAGGAAAAGAAGAAAGCGGAAAGAAAGAAAAGAAAAAAGGGAGGAGGCAAGAAGGGAGACGGAAGGAAAGAAAGAAAGAAAGAAAAAGGAGAACAGAGAAAGAAAAAAGAGACAGAAAAGGAACAAGGAAGGGCGGGGCAAAGACAAGAAATAAGAAAATGAAAAGGGAAGTGGAGGGAATAAAGAACGAAGAGAAAGAAAGTAGAGAGTAAGGGAGGAAAATGAAGGGGAAGGACAAGAAACCGAAAGAAGGGGAAAAGGGAAAGAAAGAAAAGAAAAGAAAAAGTAACGGGAAAGAGATAAAGGATAAAAGAAAAAGACAGACACGGATAAAGGGGAAGAGGAAAGAGAAAACGAGAACAGACAAAGAAAGGAACGAAAAAAGGGGAGAAAGAAAGGGGGAAGATAAGAGATGATAAAGGAAAGAAAGGAAAAGAAAGAAAGAAGGACAAGGAAGGGGAGGGGGAAAAGGAGAAATAGAGAAAGGAGAAGAACGAAAAGGGAGGAAAGGAAAAGAAAAAAGGAAGGAAAGGAAAGGGAGGGAAAAAAGGAAAGAAAGAACGAGCAAGAAAAAAAGGAGAAACGGAGAGAGACGAAGAGGAAAGAAAGAAAAGAAAGAAAGGAAGAAAGGGGAAAAGAGGAGAAAGAAATAACGAAGGAAAACGGGTGCAAGGTAAAAGAAAGAAAGAAAGAAGAAAGAAAGAAAGAAAGAAAGAGGAGAGGATACTATAATAGTGAAAGGGAAGGAAAGGAAGAAAGAAAGAAAGAAAGAAAGAAAAGACTAGGAAGGAGGAGAGGGAAGGGTGAAGGAAGACATGAAGGAAAGAAAGAAAAGAAGAGAAGAAGGAAGGAAGAAGAAAAGGACAAGGGAAAGAAAGAAAGAAAGAACGGAGGAAGGAATGAAAGAAAGTAAGAAATAAATAAGGAAATAAAGAAAAAACTGAAAAGAAGGAAGAAAGGAAGAAAGAAAGAAAGAAAGTAAGAAAGAAAAAGGAAGAAATAAGAAAGAAAGAAAGAAAGAGGGAGTAAGCTTTCATTGATAATAAAATCATTTGCTTGTGAACAAACCTCGCGTCCCATGATGCATCACTCCAAGCTCTTCCTCAATGGTTCTCATGTGAGGTGTCAGCTATAAGTGAACATTATATGAACATGAAGATTAATGTCAAATCACGTATGTTCCTCGCACACACGATCACTTCAGAACGAAAACATGACCTTCTGTCAAGTATGTGGCACGCCCTGCATGTCTGGAATAAACCCAAGCGCTCACGAGATGGTCCTCTAGACGCTGTTCTCCCGCCACTAAAGACTGGATCTCTGCTCTACCAGACACACTGACGACTAAAGACTGGATCTCTGCTCTTCCAGACACACTGACGACTAAAGACTGGATCTCTGCTCTTCCAGACACACTGACGACTAAAGACTGGGTCTCTGCTCTTCCAGACACACTGACGACTAAAGACTGGATCTCTGCTCTACCAGACACACTGACGACTAAAGACTGGATCTCTGCTCTACCAGACACACTGACGACTAAAGACTGGATCTCTGCTCTACCAGACACACTGACGACTAAAGACTGGATCTCTGCTCTACCAGACACACTGACGACTAAAGACCCTTCCTGTGGAATCTCTGCTCTTCCCTGCAGAATACCATTGGACGACTAAAGCATCACATACGCGAACATTCTATGGTGATCACCTTTTTATGCGACCAGACGGTACACTGACGCTAAAGACTGGATCTCTGCTCTACCAGACACACTGACGACTAAAGACTGGATCTCTGCTCTACCAGACACACTGACGACTAAAGACTGGATCTCTGCTCTTCCAGACACACTGACGACTAAAGACTGGGTCTCTGCTCTTCCAGACACACTGACGGCTAAAGACTGGATCTCTGCTCTTCCAGACACACTGACGGCTAAAGACTGGATCTCTGCTCTACCAGACACACTGACGACTAAAGACTGGGTCTCTGCTCTTCCAGACACACTGACGACTAAAGACTGGGTCTCTGCTCTTCCAGACACACTGACGACTAAAGACTGGGTCTCTGCTCTTCCAGACACACTGACGACTAAAGACTGGGTCTCTGCTCTTCCAGACACACTGACGACTAAAGACTGGGTCTCTGCTCTTCCAGACACACTGACGACTAAAGACTGGGTCTCTGCTCTTCCAGACACACTGACGACTAAAGACTGGGTCTCTGCTCTTCCAGACACACTGACGACTAAAGACTGGGGGGTGAGCATAAAGGATCCTTCCAGACACACTGACGACTAAAGACTGGATCTCTGCTCTTCCAGACACACTGACGACTAAAGACTGGATCTCTGCTCTACCAGACACACTGACGACTAAAGACTGGATCTCTGCTCTACCAGACACACTGACGACTAAAGACTGGATCTCTGCTCTACCAGACACACTGACGACTAAAGACTGGATCTCTGCTCTACCAGACACACTGACGACTAAAGACTGGATCTCTGCTCTACCAGACACACTGACGACTAAAGACTGGATCTCTGCTCTACCAGACACACTGACGACTAAAGACTGGATCTCTGCTCTACCAGACACACTGACGACTAAAGACTGGATCTCTGCTCTACCAGACACACTGACGACTAAAGACTGGATCTCTGCTCTACCAGACACACTGACGACTAAAGACTGGATCTCTGCTCTACCAGACACACTGACGACTAAAGACTGGATCTCTGCTCTACCAGACACACTGACGACTAAAGACTGGGTCTCTGCTCTTCCAGACACACTGACGACTAAAGACTGGATCTCTGCTCTACCAGACACACTGACGACTAAAGACTGGGTCTCTGCTCTTCCAGACACACTGACGACTAAAGACTGGGTCTCTGCTCTTCCAGACACACTGACGACTAAAGACTGGGTCTCTGCTCTTCCAGACACACTGACGACTAAAGACTGGGTCTCTGCTCTTCCAGACACACTGACGACTAAAGACTGGGTCTCTGCTCTTCCAGACACACTGACGACTAAAGACTGGGTCTCTGCTCTTCCAGACACACTGACGACTAAAGACTGGGTCTCTGCTCTTCCAGACACACTGACGACTAAAGACTGGGTCTCTGCTCTTCCAGACACACTGACGACTAAAGACTGGGTCTCTGCTCTTCCAGACACACTGACGGCTAAAGACTGGATCTCTGCTCTACCAGACACACTGACGACTAAAGACTGGATCTCTGCTCTTCCAGACACACTGACGGCTAAAGACTGGATCTCTGCTCTTCCAGACACACTGACGGCTAAAGACTGGATCTCTGCTCTACCAGACACACTATACATATGATGATTTAAAAAGACTGATAAACATTCAGTGCAGAGGCACAGAAATAAATTTATTAAGTATATAAACTAGGAAACCAATATTAGAACACGGGCAATATATTTAACAATATTACTGTTTTTTTTCTGTAGAGACTCCATTAAAAACATTAAAAATCCTTCTGATCGCAAACTTTTGACCGTTAGTGTGTATATATGTATACACACACACACACACCTACACACACAAACACACACACAAGCACGCACACACACGACACACATACACAGACAACACACAGACACTTCATCACAGAGACACACACATACACAGACACCCACACACACACCACACACACCACACACACAACACACACACACACGCACGCACACCACACACACACCACACACACAACACACACACCGCACGCACACACACACCCAACATACCAGACCCAAATCACCCACACACCACAGGCACACCAACACGCCCCAGGCACACACCACCACACACACACCACCACAAGCCACACAAACAAGGCGCACACACACACACACAGGCACCAATCACACACACACCGAGCGCGCACAACACACCACCACAGGAACAAACAGCAAACTACACACACAGACAAACACACACTACCCACACGCATGCATCAAGCACACGACACATAGCACAGACACACACACACAAACACACACAACACCACACACAGACACACACCACGGCACGCAACCCACACACACAGCCACACACTAACACAGAAGCACAGACACCACACGCCCGAACAACACAACAAACACATACACAGACACACCCCAAAAGCCACCAACAAGCCGCACACACACACAGGCCACACGACAGGCACCACACACACCACACAAGGCGCACACCAAACACACAAAGGACACACCACACACACAACACACACAGGCCTATGAGAGGCACACACACACACACACACAGGCACACACATGCAAAACACACACACCACACACACACACACAAAACACACAAAACACACACACACACACAACACACACACACAAACACAAAACACAAACACACACAGCCAAGGCAAAAAACACAAACACACCTACACACAACCCACTCACACACAACACAACACACACACACACACAACACACACAGGTTTGTTTTTGTGAAAAGTGGAGACATCCCATAGGCGTAATGGTTTTTAAACTGTAAAAACCGTATTTTCTATTGCCCTACACAAACCCTACACCTAAACCTACACCTTACAGGAAACTCTGTGCTATTTCAGATTTTCAATACACTCCATTCTGTCTGATTTATAAGCGTTTTGAAAAGTGAGAACATGGGGTAATGTCCTGAAAAGTAACCTTCTCCTTGTAAGGTCGTCATACCTTTGTCATGATACAAATCTTATGTACTCATTTGTCCACAAAAACGGTACACACCACTAACACACACACCACACACACACACACACACATGCCAAATACTACCAAGCACAACAAACTCACAACCACACACACACCCACAGACACACTCTCTTCACACACCCACAATACAAACATACACACACACACAAACACACACACCACCACACACACACACCCACACACTCACATACACACACACACACTCTCTCTCTCTCACCCACACACACACACACACTCTCTCTCTCAACACACACACACTACCACACAAACACACACACCACCACAACACAGCGACCCACACTCTCTCTCACACCACACACACATACAGCACAACACACACACCCACAAAGGCACACAAACAGCACAGTGCAACACACACAAAGCAAAACACACAGGCGCCTCACACACAGGCACACACACACACACACCACACAACACACACCACACACACACAAACACACACACACAAACACGCACACGCACACACCACACACACACACACACACAACACACAAGGCGCACACACACACAGGCAAACACACACAAACACACACACAAGGCACACACACACGCACACATACACACAAACACACCCACATAGGCACACACACACACACACACACACACAAAACACCACACACACACACTAACACACACACACACCCACACACACATAGGTTGTTTGTGAAAGGGGGACATCCACATAGGCGTAATGGTTTTTATAATGTACAGACCGTATATTCTATTGCCCTACACTAACCATACCCCTAAACCTACCCCTCAAAGGAGACTTTCTGCTATTTCAGATTTCCAATACACTCCATTCTGTGTGACTTATAAGCGTTTTGAAAAGTGGGGACAATGTCCTGAAAAGTCACCTTCTCCTAGTAATACCTGTCATACCTTTGTCATTATACAAATTGATGTCACATTTGTAACAAAAATGACCACACACACCACACACGCACCCACAGGGCACAAACACAAACACACCCACCCACACCACCCCACTCCACACACACACACTCACACACACACACACACACACACACACACACACACACACACACACACACACACACACACACACACACACACACACACACACACACACACACACACACACACAGGCGCCACACACACACACCACACGCAGGCACACAACGACAACCACACACACGAGGAACCCCACGGCGCACACACAGGGCGCACACACACACACAACACAAAAACACACACACACAGGAACACACACACACACGGCCCACACACACGCACGCAAGCGCACAACACAGCAACACACCACTACACACACAATAGCAGTATGTTCAATTTTGTAGCAGCTCTCAAGGTTATCAGAGATTGCATTGTGTCTTGTGCACAGGCAGATTTATTCACTAGTTTGAAGTAAAAACGGTCAGCGTGGCTTTTATTAAAGCTCTTCGAGAGGAAAAACATGCAATCAGACAGAAGCTTTGCATTCAGACAAACGCCTTTGTGCGGCTCACAAAACAATAACGCGCAGAAACGATAAGCCTGAATACCTCCCACAAAATAATTCACTTTCAAGGGTACATCTCATTTTTTCCTGTACGTCTGTGTTTCTTTGTCACTGGACTTCCATTAAGCTCAGCAAAGAGAGAACAAAGACAGGAGAAAAAGCACTGGTTCCCTCAATCTGCTGCTGCCGAAACACATTTGTTCAACACGTACAACACGACTGATGGCTGTCAGGCCCAAACTGTCATTAAGGAGCTAAACAGAGGAGTGTTCGGCATTAGGCCAAACCAATAATGAACAAGATGATAAACAGATGATGTGTAATGATTCAGAGGGAACCAGGATATGTGAGCATTCAGTGAAAAACCGAAGATCAGAAGATGATGAAGGTCGTTCTGCGCAAATCAGGCTTTGCTAACAGACTTTTACTGAAAGATGGAGAGATCATTGCATTTGTGCACTCAACATCTAATATTCTCAAGGGAAACCTCATATGCAGTGGGAGGAGAGTGAAATATGATGATGTATTCAACATTTTTCATGATTACACTCTTAGAAAGAAAGCTTCTTTATTGGCATCTATTGATCAGTGTTATTGTAGTATCAGTATAGAGATACTACTAGAGTTCATATTCATATCTTGGTTTAAAAAACAGTAAAATCCAATAAATATTAATACATCAATATTTATTATATTTTATCAAATAGAACTATTTAATTTATTTGTGAAAATCTGAAAACACACAAAAAAAAAAACACCAACACCCTGAATTTTTTTAATATAAAATATTATTTTTGTATAATATATTTTTTAGTAATTTTGTTGGGTTTTTGTTATTTCATTAGTTTTGTTATTTAAATATATCTAAATAGTTTTAACATGCAGTTTTATTTTATCACTGAAACTTGTTTCTTTTTACATTATAGTTTGCATTTTAATTTTAAGTTAACATTTAATTTTAGTAATGTAATATTGTTTAGTTATTGTTGTAATAATACTGAGTAAATTTTTGTTTTTAGTAATATTTTGTATTCATTTTAATATTGTTTTGATTTAATCATATAAATTTAATTAATCTTGTCAGGGGCAATAGAAAACCAAATAATATAGATTTCAAAATATTTGCTTATTTCATATCCAGAGGATGTTAGCCAATCACAGCAGAGGTTGTTTGAATTGAAGTCTTAAAGGATACACGCCCCTTTAAACCGTGTTCCAAATCGAGAGCTAAAATCAAGGTAAAGTGGGTTTATTCCAAAATTCTTATGTTTTTTACGTATAAATCCGAATACTATTTGATTGCATCCTTAGGACAACATTATAACAATAATAAAACTGCAGTCACGAAAAATTCAGTTTTTTTTAATACTAATGTTTTATGGTTTAGTTAAAGTATAGTTCAAACTATTTTATTTTCTGAGTCCCTCGTAGTTCATGAGTCTTCGCACACTAGTACCTGCAAAAGTTTAAACTGCACACCACCACCCACACACACACACACACCACCCCACACCACACACACACACACACAAACAACAAAACACACACACACACAACGCACAGACAGAGACCCTGCAGGCTGCTTTGTGAAGCCAGAGCCTCGCCTCATCCATCGCCACAGCTCGCAGACCGAAAAACATGAACCTTAGCAGGAGTCCAGAACCCAGAACCGCCCTCCAGTTTCCTCAACCCTCTCTCTCTCTCTCACACCACACACACACACCCACACCACACACACTCACAACGGCCGCACACACACACACACACACACACACCCGTGTCGGTAGGACAGTACCAACGCTGTGGGCC
Source organism: Sinocyclocheilus anophthalmus (assembly GCA_018155175.1). NCBI lineage: Eukaryota > Metazoa > Chordata > Actinopteri > Cypriniformes > Cyprinidae > Sinocyclocheilus > Sinocyclocheilus anophthalmus. The sequence goes on along the minus strand of JADLZN010002167.1, from coordinate 77,104 downwards.
CCAGCTCATCTCACCTGACTCAAACACACTCAACACATCACCGACGGCCTTCAGTGCAGATGCAAAGATCACCATTCATTCAGAGCTTACACAGTCATTAATGCTAAAAAAAATTAATAAAGAAATTTAAAGAAAGAAGTATAAAGAATCTAAAATATACAATAAAACATTAACTTTTTAGTATAATATTATATATAACTACATATACAATGTTTTATAATATATTACACGATAAGTATGTACATATTATAAAATATTATCAAAGTTTTAGTGTAAATATGTATAGTAAATGTGTGTGTGTGCATGCAAGTTTAAAGAGTTCTAAAAATAATATGTAACTCATAAAATATATAGTATAAAAAGCATATAAAGCGTACTGTATGAAATATTATAAAAGTACAAAAAAGCATAAAACATACATAATACATACAAATAATTTTGCATATTTATCATGGTAGATAGATAGATCTTGGCAGATACATCTTTTTCAGTTAGAGTTCAGAATTATGCCTCATCAACAGCATTTCTCTCCTGTGGGGTTCCCCAGGGTTCTGTTTTGGCTCCGTTGCTTTTTGCTTTGTATTTGTTGCCTCTGGGGCAATTGATAAGTACTTTTCAAGGTATATGCTATCACTTCTATGCAGATGATATTCAACTTTATATCTATTTTAAGCCCGATGAGATTATGAAATTATCTCTTCTTTTAAATTGTATTAATACTATAAAAGTCTGGATGGCAAACAATTACCTGCAGTTCAATTCTGAAAGAAAAAAAAACCCAGAAGCTTGTGGAGGTGATGGAAAGTCTTGGCCCCTTATCACATTCTGTTAAACCTGGCCTTCGTAATCTATGTGTTCATATGGGTCAAGCCATCAGTCTCGATCAACATGTTAAAAATTTGGATCTAAATAGTTTTTATAAGTTGAGAAACATTGCAAACGTGAGGCCATCTGTGTCAATAGTGGAGATGGAGATGATTATACATGCTTTTATTTCCTCCTGCCTTGATTATTGCAATTGTCTTTTTATTACGTGTCTCAGTAATTCATCCCTGAAACGATTACAAGTGGTTCAAAATGCTGCTGCTAAGCTTTTAACTAAGTCCCCAAAGAGATCTCATATAACACCAATTTTGATTACGTTATATTGGCTCCCAATCAAATTTAGTTCAATTTCAAAATACTTTTCTTGGTTTTTACAGCATTGCAAGCTCCTGTTTATATAAATGAGCTATTGCAACCTTATAATTCTAGCAGAAATCTGAGATCCTCCAAACAGATCCTCACTCAAGACTAAAGACAAAAGGTGACTGTGCCTTTGGGGTAGTTGCTCCAAAGTTGTGGAATGCTCTTCCCTTAAATCTCAGATATATGTGGACTCTGTGGACACTTTTAAAAAGTAGTTAAAATCTTACTTGTTTAAACTTGCATTTTTTTTTTGTTTGCTATGTTTTTTTTTTTTGTATGTTAGTAGTAGTTTTTTTCAATTGCTGTATGTTTTTCTCTATCTTGGATGTAAAGCACTGTGACGCTTGCTTTAGAAAGGCGCTATAGAAATAAAGTACTTATTATGGGCATTTAACAATTTTTGACTTTTCAGTCCGAGTTAAATCTCTTTTTTGGCTCATTTTATCTGTAAAAGAAAACCTGCTTAATAATTATGCACACCTGAATATAAGGAGTTTTCACTTCCAGCCTTCATGGACAATTATATATCACTTATAAAGGATTCAAATGAAATTATCAAAAAATTTAAAATGATAAAAAAAAATATGATCAGAATATAAACTTGCATAATAATTATATGGATGGATGGATGGATGGATAGATAGATAGATAGATAGATAGATAGATAGACAAATAGATAGATAGATAGATGGATGGATGGTTTCTTGGTTCCTATTGACTTTCATTATACGAACAAAAATACAATTGGAACTGAAAATGTTCAGCTCCCAAAATTTTTCAAAATATCTTCTTTGATGCCCCACAGAAGAAAGAAACTCGTACAGATTTGAAATGAGACGAGGGAGAGTAAATGATGACAGAACTGTCCCTTTAATCTTCCTCTGTTATATGACAGCATTTATTAGGCGGTCGCGGTTACCTGCGCATTTGGTGCGGGCTCTCAGCGGCGGCCCCGGGGCCCCGGTTCCTCCCTCCAGGGGCCGCGTCAGCAGCACGCTGATCTCGTACTCCGTGTCGGGGTCCAGATGGCCGATCTTGTGCGAGGTTTTATCGACGGGCTGCAGGTCGTACATGGTGCCGGAGACGGTGCGGTACTCCACCTCGCGGTTGATGATGGGCCCGTCTCCGTTGATGGAGTTCGCATTGAGCTGGATCCAGAGATATGTGGCCCCGACCGCCATGAGCTGAGGAGGAGCGATGGGAACCGGCGGCTCTGGGAGAACAGACAGAACATTTAACATGAATAACAGCGGAATTACAGCAAAAAATCTGCCGTTTAATCCGTACATAATCCATAATAACTCTTCCTCCAGTGAAAAAGTGCATCTGCTGTTGTCTCTCACATTAAAATCCAGCCACATATGTGTTTAGAGCTGTTTAAACACTGCTTTATCTGTGCAGATTTCTCTCCCAATTCAGACAAGATGACTTTTCACTGGAGGAAGAGTTATTATGGATTATAGACTCTATGTATTTGAGTTAAAACGTCTTAATGCTGGATGTGTTTCAGTTTTTGTCTTCTCCAGATGTTAACTGATGGACTGGAGTGCTGTGGATTATTGTGCTGTTTTTATCAGCTGTTTGGACTCTTATTCTGACGGCACCCATTCACTGCAGAGCATCCATTGCTGAGACACTGATGCAATGCTACATTTCTACTGCTTTAAGATATTAATACTGTTTTCTGGAATCTGCATTAAAAGGAAGTGAGTTTATGCTTAAAACACGAACAAATATCTTCTAACGGGGCCAGAAAAATTAAAAACTAATTCAAAAGGCAAACAGAAAACTCACTTATTTTTGATGCACTTCTCAGAAAACAAGACTTGAGTCACTGTGCATCTCCAGTCAATGTATCTTGATTTCATGTTTACAGATTTGTACTGGAAAACAAGATAAAATCTGAGTTTAAAAAAAAAACATTTTTAACTGTGTGACAGTTTTCAAACTGCATTTTTCTTTTTCTTTTTCTTTCCCCCCTGAGTTTGACAAAATGTCAAATTGCTGTTTTTATCCGCTCGTGTCCTTAAAGCAGAAATAACTGAGAATGTCAGCATGTTCTCCTGAATGTTCCTCTATCTAATGCTGGAAAGACTCACCGATTCACGTGAATCATCTCTCAAGAGTCCTCCAGATGGCCCTGTGTGCCGCTTTACATCATTTTGTGCAGTGAAATAAATATATCACCACTGTGATTCTGTTCTATAACTTAAAATCAAACAACAAATAAAATAATTCCTGTATATCAAACAGTAAAGAGGTTTGATTCCTAGCAAATGCATGAACGTAACAAACTGCACAGCTTGAATGCAATGTAAGTTTCTTTGAATAAAAGTGTCTGTCAAGCGCATACATGTAAATGTTTTTCTCACATTCTTTCTAAATGAATCAAAAATAACAATCAGCAACATAAAAGGAATCCTATCATTGCACGAGTGTCACTGAGCTCTTCGGTCGAGGGTAAAGCGATGAGTTTTCCACTGGACAGAGTGTGTTCATGTTTATGTTCGTCTGCGACTGCAGATGGACGTCCCTCCGTCACCCCAGAAATACCCATAATCCTCCACGGCCCAGCTGCCAATTAAACAGCACCTCAAACGAACCGCGTAATCCTGACGCCACAGCGGGACAGAAGAACAGAGAACCTGCTCTGCGCTGTCCGTCCGGCTCACTTCTGCTTTGTCTGTAATTTTAGAAACACCTCATGAACGCAGAGACACATGTCTGAACTCTAATTACACGAGGCATAATCACACCGAACGTGAAGAACAGACGTCATGCTCGATTCATTCAACAGACTGTGATGAAGCCTCGCGAAAATAACGTTAGAATGCAAGAAAGTCTAGTGCTCATAACACAGCCTTCATTTTCTATATTTAATTTAGAAATATGACCTGTATGCTTCACACAACGTGTCATTAATTATATAAATGTGTAAAAATACTATCAAATATATTATAAGGTTTTTTTGTGTTGTTTTTTATAGTAATAAAACGCATACATTTTTAACAAATATAATAACATGTTAAAAATGTAAGTTATCATAAACAAAATGCTTAAGAAACAATATAAAATGTATAAAAAGTTAAATACTTAAAAGTTATAAGAATAAAAAGTTTAAAAAGCATGAAAGCTTAACATATACTACTGTACAAAGCTATACTTAAGCATGAAAAGTACAGCATTAAAAAAAAACACTTTAAAATATTTTAAAAACTGCATTATTGTTTTTATTCTATACTTTACTTAATTATTATTGTTCATTTACTTAAAATATACTATAATACATTAATATATAAAATTATAAAAAGCACTAAAGTATAAAATCTACTATAAAACACTAAAAAACTGTTTTAACGTATCAATGTTTAAATACACGAAATTTTAGTTCTAATATAAATATCTATAAAACATACAAAATTTATTATATTAAGTATAAAGTCACAGCATTTTAACGTGTTTATAAAATTCAAAAAGTTAGTGAAAATATGTTTATTTATACTTTACTTAAGTAGAAAAAGCTAAATTATAATACTTTTATAAGCTATATACTATATTATATATATATCTAGATATATCTAATATATCACTACAAAAGTTACAGTATAAAAAGCATAAAAGCATTAAAGTTTAAAATGTACCATAACTAGTTATACATATTTAATATTGTAAGTACAAAAGTTAAAAGTATCTTTAAAAATATTCAACGTTATAGGAAAGTATACAAATAAAATAAAACAAAATATGCATTAAAATATAAAAGATAACCATGTTAAATATACCATCAAATATGATTAATGTTATAGTGTGAAAAGCATAATGAAATGTATATATGGTTATGTGAAGAGTGTTTGTGTGTGGTTTGGAGGTAACTCTTGATCTCTCTTTTTGTGTGTGTGTGTGTGGTGTGTGTGAGTGTGTGTGTGAAGGAGAGAGAGCGAGAGAGAGAGAGAGAGAGATTAGAGAGAGAGAGTGTGGTGTGGTGAGAGAGGAGAGAGTGTGAGTGTATGTGTGTGCGTGTGTGTTTGTGTGCGTGTGTGTGTTTGTGTGTGTGTTTGTGTGTGTGTGCATGTTTGTGTGTGTGAGAGAGAGACAGCGAGAGAGAGAGAGAGATAGAGAGAGAGAGTGTGTGTGTGTTTGTGTGTGTGTGTGTTCTGTGTTTGTGTGTGTGTGTGTGTGGGGTGTGTGTGTGTGAGTGTGTGTGAGAGTGTTTTTGTTTTTTGTGTGTGTGTGTGTTTTGTGTGTGAGAGAGAGAGAGAGAGAGGAGAGAGAAGAGAGAGAGAGGGAGGGTGTTTGTGTGTGTGTGTGTGTGTGTGTGTATCGTGTGTGTGTGTGTGTGTGTGTGAGTCGAGTGGAGCGTGTGATTGTATAGTGTTTGTGTGTGTGTGTGTGTGAGCGAGTGAGAGAGTGTGAGTGTGTGTGTGTGTGTGTGAGAGAGAGTGAGAGAGAGAGAGACAGCGAGAGAGAGAGAGAGATAGAGAGAGAGGAGAGTGTGTGTGTGTGTGTGTGTGTGTGTGTGTTGTATAGTGTGTGTGTGTGTGTGTGGTGTGGTGTGTATATGTGGTGTGTGTGTGTGTGTGTGAGCGAGTGAGAGAGTGTGTGTGGTATAGGTGTTTGGTGGTGTTTGTGGGTGTGAGCGCGTGAGAGAGTGTGAGTGTAATAGTTGTGTGTGCGTGTGTGTTTGTGTGAGGAATACAGCGAGAGAGAGAGAGCGATAGAAGAGAGAGAGTGGTTTTTGTGTGTGTGTGTGTGTGTGTCTAGTGTGTGTGTGTGTGTGTGTAGAGTGAGAGAGTGTGAGTGTATAGTGTGTGTGCGTGTGCGTGTGTGTGTGTGAGAGAGTGAGAGAGTGTGTGTGTGTGTGTGTGAGAGCGAGAGAGAGTTTGTGTGTGAGAGAGTGAGAGAGTGTGAGTGTATAGTGTGTGTGCGTGTGCGTGTGTGTGTGAGAGAGAGAGAGGAGTGAGAGAGAGAGAGAGGTGTGTGTGTGTTTGTGTGTGTGCGCGCTTGTTTATGTGGTTTATGAGACACAAATTTGTATAATAACATGGTATGACATAGGTATTACAACGAGAAGGTGATTTATGAGGACATTTGAGTGTCCCCGTAATAAAAGCTACCATACATAATTCAGAATGAGATTTTTTGAAAATCTAAAAATGCACAAAGTCTCCTGTGAGGGGTAGGTTTAGGGTAGGGTTGGTGTAGGGCAATAGAAACGATTTGAACAGTATAAAAACCACCATGTGTGTGGTGTGTGAGTGTGAGTGAGTGAGTGATTGTTGTGTGTGTGAAGAGCGAGATGGTTGTGTGTGTGTTGTGTTGTGGTGTGTGGTGTGTGTGTGTGTGTGTGTGTGAGTGAGTGAGTGTGTGGTGTGTTGTGTGTGTGTGTGTGTGATGTGTGTGAGAGTGAGTGAGTGTGTGTGAGAGAGAGAGAGAGACAGTGTGTGTGTGTGCGTGTGTGTGTGAGAGAGATAGAGAGAGAGTGTGTGTTTGTGCTTGTGTGTCAGGCCAGGTGCGTTACTGAAACAGGTCACACTGTCCCACTGTTCCTAAAATCATCACACACATTGCGTGCTCTCATAGAAACACCACATGCATTTTAGGCATTTAAATATAAAACTCAGAGGACCTCGATGATGCCATCCCTGAAACAACATACAAAACTACCATATTTTGCTATAAATTTGATTGCATCATATAATAATTGCTGTTTATATTGTTCATCGTCTGTTTTATTACGTCTTTAATGGGGTCATATTGATGCGATTCTATTTTTCCTTTCTCTTTGGAGTGTTTACAAGCTGATTGTGCATAGATAAGATCCCTGAAGTTGCAAGAACGAAAGTGCTCAAAACCAAATAGATAGTCTTTATATCAAAGTTTAGACTCTGCCACAACCCCCTAAACAACTCGTTCTAACACTTAAACCCCCACCACATATCTACCTTCACTATGTTGAAATATTAGCAATCATTCAACCCAAATGTGCACGCAAAAGAACAGACGGCATTGGTTTCAGTCCTACCGCAGTTAGTGTTGAGCCGCATGTCCAGGGAGACACGACCTCGATGTGTTTCATAGACGAAGAACCAAAATAAATTTATTGGCCTTACACGGAAGTCCCGACTGCCCTCCCTACATTCGTGTAAATACATTTAAGAATTAGCTACTTACAACAGAACGCAAAATTATGCATTATTAACGTGATGGAACGATAAACGTTTACCATGAACGAGAGAGAGGGGTCATATCTGACATTTGTGAACTATGCCAAATCTGGACCTCTAAAAATCACTACGTTCTGTTTATGAAGGTTATATAACAGTACTTATGCTATTGACTGTTCAAAATGCAAAAGTAAATTATGACGCAAGAACGTGCTGAATGGTGTGCTTCTGTGATCGAAATGATCAGACACATTGCAGAATAAAAACACGCTAATCCTTTGTAATGATAGAAATGAGGAGAGAAGAGAAGAGAAGAAGAGTGAAGAGAAAGCGCGAAAATCAGAGAAGAGAAGACGAGAGAGGTCACATCACCAGTGGAGTCGCTATCTTAACCACGGCTTGTGTACTGCAAAAACACATACCAGCCTTCATCCTGTGTCTGTCACGAGACTCTTTCCCCCTTCAGTCTGTCTTTACATTTAATTTTGAAGAGAAGCTGCGATTATTTAGGGGCGTTACATTATACCCGACTAGTGGGTCGTGTGCGATGGTTCGGACATCACAATGCCCGGTCAGCGGGCCAATCGAGCAGACTCTCTTGTCGGAAGGAGGAGACTTAGGGGTAAGGAAAACGAAATTTTGAGAGAGTCTGGGGCATTAGGACCTACAATAATGTACAGTATTGGGAAAATAATGTGTTTTTTGAACATTAAAAAAGCATGTCAACATATTCTGTTACAAATACACAAAATAATTATCTTTAAAAAGCATCATATGACCCCTTTATTGATTTTTCCGTAACAATTCTGACATATGTACTATTGCCAATCCCACACTATATAAGACTACCCCATAAATTGTAATTGATGAAACTAGATCTGGTCTGGAAAACTTCTTTCAACGATTTGTTTGATGACACACTCTTACAAAAACTTGATATAATTGAATAATCTTTATGTTTGTAATATATTATTTTTACACAGTTTATACTTTTATAACTTTATGTTTTTAGTACAAATTTAAATCAACTTTTTGTGCTTCATTTTATGTTTAATGACATATTACATATTTATTATTATTTGTACTATAAAGGAGGAATCTTATATATTCTGCTTATATATTATACAGAGGTTTAATCTATTTATAATGTGTTTCCAATAAATTTTTATTTTAGATATCTGTTATGGCAGTAAATTGTTACAAAATGCCCATAACAATGCGAGTCCATGTTGAGAAAACGCTCTAAACTCTTCAGAGCACACAGAGAGTTAATGGAGTCCTCGAAACGTTAGACTCTCTATTTAATCTCATCATTAGAGCTGTTATTGAGTATTGTGTAAGATGTGATGTGGTTGGTGATGGTGTGTTTAATTGTGTGTAGTGTGTGTGGGAATGTGTGTGTGCTGGATGTGCTGATGTGTGATGTGCGAGTGTGATGTGTGTGTCATAGTGATGTTAGTGTACGAAAGAATGTGTTGATAGTGTGGTTTGTGCTGAAAGTGTTGTAGTGAGCGGTGGCGGGTATGTGGATTACCATCCTATCCTGAAAAAATACGTCATGTAGGTTACACCTGTATAAAGGTGGTAGTTTAAAAACTGATGTGTGACGGATGTCTCTATAAAGCCAGCCTTGCCTCGCATGCGAATCAAACCGCACCTGGCTTATCACGCAAATCTGTGACCACTGCGGGTCAGGTTGCATAGTGCGGCCGTCTCTGAAGGAAACCACACACAGTCACTCACACACACACCCACACACACCACACACACCCACACACACACCACACACACACACCACACCACAACACAACACATATACAGTAATATACAACCACACAACACTATATATACACACACTATACCTAGTGCTGTCACAAAATAATTAAATCGCTGAAAATGTGTGTAATCAATGTTTCTAATCTGTTCCAAACCTCATAATACGCTTATTTTACAACTACAATAAATAGTACCACAAAAATTTCTATACACTATAAAAACATAAAATCTAGAGTAATAGAAAAATGTTTTTAAAAGTATTACATACTTTATAAAAATTACAAAGATTTTATAACAAAAATTATTAAAAAACTATAGAAAGTTCCAATATGCTATATCATTATTATTTTACATTTTATGTTATATAAGTTATATCATAATTTTTTTTTTAAACTATAAAAGCTTCAAATAAAATATGAAACAAAAAAGCATAGCATTTTTACAAATTTGTTATAATCAAGTGTAAACATTTAATATGGTAACGCTTGGAGGAGCCAGGACAATTTTTAATATAACTAAGACTGGATTCATCTGAAAGAACAAAGTCATATACACCTAGGATGCCTCGAGGGTAAAACACAGGCTAATTTTCATTTTTGGGTGAACTAACCCTTTAAGTTTAAAATGTTTAAAATATACTACAAAACATTATAAGTTTAGTATAAAAAATATAAAAAGTTAAAACTAAGGTTTAAAAGCTTAAAGGGGTCATATGATGCTGCTAAAAAGAACATTATTATGTGTATTTGATGTAATGAAATGTGTTTATGTGGTTTAAGTGTAAAAAAAACCATTAATTTTCCACATACTGTACCATTATTTGTTTCTCCTCTATGCCCGTCTTTCCCTGAAGCGCGTCGATTGTTACCAACTCATCGCGTCTAAAAGCGAGGTGTGCTGTGATGGTGGTGCCACTATCCAGTGTCTTTGTGATGGGGCTGAATGCAACCGTCAACGTAAGTAGCTTGAAATTTGATGGCCCCTCACCAAACTGTGATGAATATCCCTGTCCGAGCCGGCGACTCGAGCAACCCTAAAAACCCATTATAACCAAGCATTTTGGCATCCAGTGGGACAAAATTATACAAGACTAATAACTGACTTATACTGTCTTGCCGCGGCGCCGTGGAAACATACCCAACCATGTTTGCATTTGTGATCGTAGAAATGACAAACAAGCGCTACTCTATATTGCTCAAAACTCGCGTTTGAATCGTCACTGGCAAATTCTTTAAATATGAAAACGTACTTAGAGTCTGTGAGTCAGAACAGCCCTGTAGTCTCCTCTACCAGGATCAGTAAACAGTCCTCCATCAAATGTGCTGCACACATCTGAAGATAATGGGGGTGAAGTGTTCTGGAACAGTGGTTGTAAATTCACGTAACCACTGATTCAGTTTTGTCCTCTGTGTGGAGGCCACAAAGTATTGCCTTTCAACACGAAGGGTCGGGGCCGGGTGGGCTGAGTGAGGGGCGGCCGGCGTGCTCAGAGTGAGCGAGGCCGGTTGCCTAGAGTGAGCGGAAGGCCGGTGGCTAGCGTTACGAGTGCCGGTGGGCTAGAGTGAGCAAGGCCACGTGGGCTAGAGTTAGCAGGCCGTGGGGCTAGAGTGAGCGGAGCCATACGCTACGAGCATAAGGGCGTCCAAAGAAAGAATAGAAAAAACGGCTAGAGTTAGACGGAGGCCGGTGTCAGCTAGAGTGAGGGGCGGCCGGCAATGGGACTATAGTTCGCCGGAAGTCCGGGGGGCTAGAGTTAGGGGCGGGAGCCGTTGGGCTAGAAGTGAGCGAAGGCCGTGTGCGTAAGTGAGCGAGTGTAAAAAAAGGAAAAGGGGAGGAGGCCGGTGGCTAGAGTGAGCTGAGGCAGGCGGCTAGAGTGAGCTGAGGCAGGCGGCTAGAGTGAGGCGATAAAAAATGTCCGGATTGGCTAAAATAGTGGAGCGGAGGCCGGATGGGCTTTGGGATAATGGGCGGTCCGGTGTGAGAGGGCCGGGCTGAGTTGAATATAAAAGTGCCGGCGGCTTGAGTGAGCGGAGGCCGGGGGCTTGAGTGAGTGGAGGCCGGGGGCTTGAGTGAGCGGAGGCCGGGGGCTTGAGTGAGTGGAGGCCGGGGGCTTGAGTGAGCGGAGGCCGGGGGGCTAGAGTGAGCGGGGGCCGGGGGCTAGAGTGAGCAGAGGCCCGGGGGCTAGAGTGCGGGTTTGCCGGCGGCTGAGTGAGCGGCAGGCCGTTGGGGCTTGGGCTTGCTTTCAGGCCGGCGGCCTAGAGTGAGTGGAGGCCGGGGGCTAGAGTGAGTGGAGGGCGGTGGGCTAGAGTGAGGGGCGGCCGGTGGGTTTGAGTGAAGTATTTCCTCAGCGACCAGCACAGATAAGCTCAAGGCATGACGAAGTGGATATCATCCTATTTTGGAAGGCCAAACAAAGTAAGTTTTGGCTGTCACCAACGAACACCCGCAGCCTCACGATAATGGCAGCAAACACAATACTACAGCTAGCATCAAAGTTATGCCTTTTTCTTTGCATAACATTTGGTGGTGTTTATTGCAAATCTTCCCACTCATGACGTTCGAATTTGGGGGGGTGTTTAAAACGAGCCCAGTTATCGGTAGGTCTGGTGACTCTTCTTTTATAAAGAATATCTCTTTGGATTTGAGACTTTAGTCTTTCCAACTTTACAGATTTTCTTTATGCACCAAGAGCTTTTAACGCTCCAAAGAGAAAGGAAAACTGAAATCACATCATATGACCCCTTTAACTATACTGAAACCATTCTAATCTATCATTATAAATATTATAACAATTAAAAGGTATAGTATAAAAACAAAAAATTCATAAAATATAGGAAAGAGTTCAAAATATAATATGAAACATTACAAAAATTTAGAAAATTATAAAAATGTAAACGTTTTTTGATTTATAGCTCTATAATCTAACTTGTGAATCAACACTGTACTGTTTAATGTTTAGATTTTTGTACTGGAAAATGACAACAACAAGAGGAGCATCATTTATTTGAGAGCATTAAACGCCAAACAGAAGGCGTGTCGCCCGGCCTGAGGGCGGAGCCTCTAATCGTGATTGACAGCTCTCCATCCGGACAGGCCGGATTAAAGCAATCAATCACATAAAGCCGTGAGGTAAAAACTACAGGAACATGAATTCAATTGAGCGAGAGAGACAAAGAAAGAGCTGAAGAAATATTGAAGGCCATTAGCGCCGGAGAGAAGAGAACACGCGAGGAATCAGACGCGGGCGCCATAAATTCATATCAAATGACTGTTGAAGGGCTGCGTGAGAAAACACGGCCGCAGTCAAGGACGACTCTACCGTCAAACACATGCCAGAGACATTAACATAAAACACACACCAATATCCTCAGAGCTTCAGCTTCAGCTCCATCCATCCTTCACCCTCTCACACACACACACACACACACACACACACACACGTTTGTTTCTGTGAATTGTGGGGACTTTCCATAAACTTATATTACTTTTATACTGACCAAACTATATTTTCTATCCTCTAACCAAGTTCAGTTTTATTTCTAGTGCATGTTTAAGCATGGAACAAGGCCGACCTAAGTGCTGCACAACAAATAATAAAATACAATAAAAAGAGAAAAAAACGTAGACAAGAATAAAATCATACAAAGCAAACACAGCTACATATTAAAAGCCAAAGAGAAGAGATGGGTTTTAAGATGTGACTCAGATAAGGAGGAAGCCGTTCTAATGTGAACTGGTAAGTTGTTCCAAAGAGTGGGACCAGCCACTTCAAAGACTCTAGATCCCTTGGTCTTTAAGCAGGTTCTTGGGATCCGGAGGAGAAATTTGCCCTCCGATCTTAATCCCCTTGCTGGAATGTAAGGGTGGAGTAAATCAGACAAATAAGGAGGAGCTAGGTTATTTAGTGATTTGTAGACAAGTTGCAAGATTTTAACCTTAATTTGATAGTGAACTGGCAGCCAATGCTATGATCTCGAGAGGGGAGTAACATGATCAAAATTTTTACATCCCTTCAAGAATTTAGCTGCTGCATTTTGGACTACTTGTAGCTGAGAGATTTGGGACCTTGATATACCAAAATAGAGGGAGTTGCAATAATCCAGTCGAGACTTACTAAAGGCGTGAATAGCAACCTCTAGAGATCTTTCAAAAAGAAATGACTTGATTTTAGAAAGAGAGCGAAGATGGAAGAAGCTAGAACATACAACAGCACTAATTTGTTTATCAAATTTCAAGCATTTATCAAACTCCACACCCAGATTCTGAACTTAGGGAGAAATTAAGGAATTTAGGGTCTCGAGGTTCAGTTGATTACTTGCCCTGTGTTCAGAGGGGCTGAAGAAGATAACTTCTGTTTTATCTGTGTTCAAGAAGAGAAAACCTTTAGAGAGCCATGATTTGACATCATCAAGACACGCTAATAGAGTATCAACGGCATATTTTGTATTCTTTGTCATAGGCCAGTAATTTTGCATATCATCGGCATAACAGTGGAAGGAAACGCCATGTTTCCTAAAAATAGAGCCCAGAGGAAGAAGATGAAGAGAGAAGAGTGCAGGAGCTAAGATAGAACCCTGAGGAACCCCGCAGGTTAAGTTGCCTGGGGATTAGATAAAGCTTCTGATTTTTAAAGAGAAACTCCTATATTGGTTAAAAAAGATTTAAACCAGTTTAAGACCACCCCCCTTAGACCAACACAAGATGCCAAACGAGAAATGAGAATCTCATGAACTTGAACTTGAAATACATAAATGATATATGTCTTATTTAACATTTAATTATTGCAGGTGTGTATAATATTCTGAGTTTGCATTTCGCTGTTTTTATTGATTTTGAGGAATACTGAATGTGTTTTTGTGCAGGTGAGATGAGTGAATACATGTTCATATTTAGTCTAGAACTACAGTAAGATCATGTCTACCACACAACGCTCTGCACTTACTCCTGATTTCTGTCACCATGGCAACACCAGAGCTGTCAGTCAACACATGGAAACAAAGTAACTGGCGTTAATTATTTGAAAAAGTAACTCAGATATTTCCTTCTGAATTAAATAGTAATGCGTTACTTTACTAGTTACTTAAAAAAAGTAATCTGATTACGTAACTCATGTTATTTGTAATGTGTTGTTACCTCCAACACTGTGTGTGTGTGTGGTTGTTGTGTGGTGTGTACAGCGTAGTGTGACGGACTTCCACGTTTGATGGTCAGCTCTCCGTAGTTGGACACTCCTACGCCTCTGTTCGAGTGGACGATGCATCTGTAACGGCCAGAATCCTGTTTAGTCGTGTTCACCACATCAAACATGCCGATAAAACGCTGGTTATTCCACGGTTTGGTGGCTTTCATAGGAGCTTCACGACCGCCGATTCCCTGCAGACCAGAGAGAAGAGCAGAGGAGCAGTGAATTATTTAGAAAGGGACAAATAAATAATACTCACAACACATAAACCACCACACACACACACACACACACACACACACACACACACACACACACCTCACCCAAAGGTGCAGGTTTCATTTTGGCATTGGTGGGGGCGTAACAGCAAACAACAGACAATTAATTGTTTGATCAAAATTATTGCTAGGGATAATTTAGTAGTGTCTGATATTAAAAGCATTATGTCACAGCGTCTCTACTAAACTCTACACGCTTGAGAATCATAACAAGTGATGGAGACTAGTTCTCTCCATAAATATGAAGAGCTCAAACAACAGATTAATGAGTTACTCCAAATTTCACAAAAAGCTTATGGACATGATTATAATATAATTCAGACACTGAAGTGAGTTGCCGTTTTTGTCTTTTCTGAGGAAGATTCATTCACTTGTTTTGTACACAGATACATTTTGCTCAGATTTATTTAATGTTCATCTGATCTCATTTTGTACGTGACTTTTCTTTCTTTTTTAAAGATGTTTCCTTCGGATTGTTTGACTAATACAGGAAAATATAACTTAATGAATCTGTGTTTCCCGCCAGCTAAATTTAACACACAGAAACACAAATCTGTCTCTAAACCTCTCTTTTCTTTATTCAGAGTTGATCTAGACGAGTACATGGAAACTATCCAAAGTTCTGTTCATCCTAAAGCAGTCAAAACGGCATCTCTATATTCATCCTGTGTGTCTTAAGATGAAAAAACAACAACACGGTTACTACACTTACTGTAATAAAACCAAGGTTAATTTTCTTAAAAGATTTGTATTTGTGTATTCTTTCTTACTTTCTTTTTTCTTTGTTTTGTTTTTATAACTGTACTGCCTTAACGGATTGGAGATTTCAGATCAGGACTTCGGAGTGCGGATCAAATGAGTTGCGATCTGCGCTCCGAAGTTCCGATCTGAATCAAATGATTCCCGATATGTAATTCCGATCAATGCGCTGCATAGTCCCACTCTGAATCATGATTCGCGAACCATCATTTCAGATCAGGACTCGGAGAGCGGATCGCGAATCACTCAATTTTGGTGAAATGATTTCATGAACTTCAAAAATTAGGCTCTTTTGAACTGGTTTTTGCTGGTGAATCACTTGAACTGAATGATCGAAGTCACGAGTTTGAGTTCATCAGAGAATCAGAGCATCAGAGAATAGACTTCAACATTCTACTCTGTTTATAAATCGTTACATAACCTAGCTCCTGTCTACCTCTCTGAACTCCTTCATTATACACTCCATCTAGAAGCCTAAGATCTTGCGACCAGGCTTTGTTGGTAGTTCCACATGTTAGACTTAAGCGTAGAGCGGAGCGTGCATTTGCGGTGGCAGGGCCATGGCTTTGGAATACCCTGCCTTTAGAAATTAGAATGCCCCCTTCTCTGCCTGTCCCTGCTAAAAACCTATATGTTTTCCTTAGTGTATTGATTACTGTTATTCAGTCATTTTTTAATGGGTTGTTCATAATTTCTCTTCTGTAAAGCACTTTGGTCAGTCTAGCGGCTGCTGTAAATGTGCTATACAGATCAAATGAACTTGAACTTGAGTTTGAATCAGTCGGAGCAGTTCCAGCATAAATGACTCACTCAATTGAATCAGTTTGTTTGTTCCTCTTTTCGCGTCTTCAGTCATGTTTACACGACACTGTCAGCACTACTACTGGCTTAGCTCGCTAGTTTTATAACATTAACACTCTCACACACACCACAACACACACCCACACCACACACACACCACACCACACTGCGGTTCCCTCCAGCTGTCAGCAGGTTCAGCAGGCAGATGGAGGCCATTTGTTCGTCAGTGATATTTCTTCATTACTGTCATCAGGGACTCTGCTCTTAATGTCTGGATCGCTTTCCTCTGTTAATGAGGATGTGTTTGTTTAAGTGACAAACTGCCGAGCTGAAAGAACGCTAACAAACTACTCAAACACCTCTCACACTCCTTACAGGAGCCTCAACTAAACTGAACTATTCTGTTCTCAGTTGCTCTGATTATAAGCACAAGTGACACAAGCTCTATAGTCCTGGGCCCGTATTCACAAAACATCTTCAGGCTAAAAGTAGCTCATAACTTGCCGATTTAGTAGAAAATCTTAAAAATAATGGGCGTGCCAGTCCTAAATGTAGGACTCCTAAATTTTTGTTCTAAGAGTATTTCACAAAGCGTTTTAGCGCTAAAACTAGCTCCTAAATCTGTGAATGTTAGGAGTAGTGAAGAGGACTCCTAAGTCACTAAGACCAAATCTGAACTATCTTTAAAATGGCTGTTGCCAGCAATCTACCTCGGAATATAAACATTTTAGAAACATTTGACGATAATGAGCTTTTAAAAAGGTATCAGCTTTGGTTTGGAGGTTTTCCCAACTCCAAATTTTTTATTAGATCCTTAATATTCTCGTGTTTCAGTTTTTTTTAAATTTAGGTTTGCATGTCTTACTATCAGCCATGATTATTCTGCTCTGCTAATTAAAAGGCTGTTTATATGCATATTGCCAAAATTTTATTAGTCGCTTATTCGCAGAAAAAAAAATTCCACATGAAGTGGCGAAAACATACAGTCCGTGACGGACAAATCGTTAACAACTGGTCTATGTGGTAATATAGTACATCAGGCAGGACATCCAAACGCTCACCTACCATTCATCGAACTCAATTATGGCTTATCATCTGAAATATGTAAGTATCAGCAACTTAACATGGCAAGCCATATAAGTTTAGCCTAGAACAAGCTGTGCAGTTCACCGTGTTTGTGCGGAAGCGTGGAAGCTGAACATTAGTGTTGCTTGGGGCTACTGCCTGACAGAGGGAGGCGCGGTTGCGATCAAAATGTCTTCTTAAAATACTTCTTAATTTTTGGTCATACAGATAAGAGTTATGCATCTTTTGTATCTGTAAAGACTCTGCGTTTATTTGTTTGCACTCACAATAACAACAAAACATTTGCGCTTTTGTAAAATAATGAAAGCTAACTGGATGCGCTTTCTGCCGTCTCGGACTGTGAACTTGAGCACGTCACTTTCGAAACTCCGTGTATGCTTGCCTTATTACAGACATGACAAATATATCTATAGAGAGTGAAATGTCTACTTTCAAATGAACCAATTCAAATGTTAAACAAATATTCTCAGATTATTTAATCCGTATGAAACATGCATACAGGCAATGAGTCAGTGTCGCAGACTTAATCTCTTAAACCGAAAACAGAAAGCACTAGAGTAACAAATCAATTATTCAACTTTTAATGCAGTGTACTTGCTGTTTTTCCCTAACACATTCATAATTATTATATTTGCTGGCAAGCCTTTTTTGCATGTGCTTGAGCGCTTATTAGGCTATGCAGGCAATTAAAGGCTCATTATTATGATTTATATGGTTTATTAATAAAAGTGTGACTAATAGTCAACTGATGCTTAAAATGAATGACTACTAGTCGACCAGAAAAATCTTTAGTTGAGGGCAGCCCTAATGCATATTGACTAATTGTTTACGAGAAGCATACATATAGGAGGCTGACAATTAGCTGAATATATAGCCTACTTGTTTAATTAGTGACACTTAGCCTGCATTTTAAAATCTTTATTTGAATGTGGCAATTAACATTTTTATTTTAAAACTTTTATTTGAATATGGCAACATAATATTTGGCTCTACCATCTTTCTATGAATAAATCTTCTGACAGAACTATCAGCCAATCACTGTGCATAGTTAGTAAGCATGCTTGACATCATCCATAGCAACGAGGTCAACCCCGCCCTTACTCTTAGTTTAAGACTTCTGTCTATTCCTTAGTAAACATTTGTCTCAGCAGCTTTGTGAACAGGTTTTAAGAGAAAACTCTTAGCTAAAAACTTTTACTGCTATTTAGAAGAACTCTTAGTGGTAAGATAAAATGATCAGTATAAAATAAAATAATTTTATTGACAAATTTATTATTACATTTTTTGGTTCACATCTATATAACATCAAAACCAAGCTACAAAAAAATGTTAGTGAAGGATTTTGAAGAACTGTTTTGAAACAGTTTTCACTTAGAAATTGTCAGTAAATTTCACAATTAATTACAAAGTAATGGAAAGTAAGACATAGAGTGAAATGGGAAATTCTGAAGTAGAAAAGCTATTTGTTTTGGTTGTAAGACATACTCCAATAAATGTTGTTTTACTCACAATTTAAAAAAAAACAAAAACAACAACAAACATTTTTTACAGTCTATATCAAACAAAACAATTTTCTTATTGTTGGTATTTATTATTAAATATAATGGGAAACCCTGACATACAGAACTGTGTTTAAATGTGTTAATTGTCATTTGCGAAAAAATCCAAACACAAATAAAACAATTCTTAATGGTATTGAAAAAGGCTTCAACTGTATAATATGAAATGTTATTATTTACAAATTTATGGCTAGGATTTTCCATTATATATCCATATAACTGCATTAAAACCAAATTACACACAAAAAAACTGATGTAGAATTTACTTCGAAAAAAAAATTCACTCCGTACCAAGTAAATTTGACAAGAAGGAACACAATTACAACATGAATGAATTTAAATGAATTTTTATTTTATATTTATATATATATATTTTTTTATATTTTACAGTGTATATCAACAAAAAAATTATCTATTATATTTGTATTCAATATTTTTTGTCCTCGTTTTACAGTTACTAACAGTATCTCCATAATAAATTAAAACTTATTGTAAGATAATAATTGTTTTATTTTCCAACTATTTTTTTTATTTTTATAAATTGTATTTTTCTTCGTTTTACGCAAACGTCTCACAAAATTTTATCTGATACATATTCACAAGTAGAAATGACTAAAGCAAAATATACATTTAAAAAAAAATCTTACTAGACAATTTTGCTTAAGTAAATGTATTTTTGTTTTTAAAGGAGGTTTAGAAAACAAAAATAGCCTACTGATAGAATGTAACGACATTACAGCATCAGAGCGTCTGCGTGTGAGAAGAAAGGCAAACTCAACGCAGCTTCATTAATGATGCCGAACCGTCACGCGTCCCAGCGGACAGATGAGGCCCTAAACGAGCCTCTGGGTTTAATGAGGCGCTCTGCTGCGGGACATTCAGAGCAGATTCAGGGGAAGAGCTGCTGTTTCTTCATTCGTCATTAACACACACGTCTGCAGATGATGAAGTCATCATTACTAACATATCAAAACCTCCACCATACCATATACTGCGTTTACAAAGTCCCACGCTACGATATTTATTGATGTTTAAAAAGAAAAAAAAAGACAAATGAAGAATTAGGAAAAAAAATTTAAATTTTGTACATTTTAAAGATAAATTATTCTATCTAATGCACTTTGAGAGTTCAAAATTAATAGCTCCGGGAGATCCTATGTTTCTTAACTAAGAAAACCTAAGTAAGAAAAAGCCAGTGAATTGATTTGTAGCTGAACTTTATTTGTGATCTACTGTCTCAGTATAAACTACATTTACACTGGTTTAGAAGCCAAACAAATTAGAATAGAATAATAACAACAATATCAGTAATAGCCACAAATTGTAAAAGAATTGCACTGTAAAATAAATGAAAATGAATAGGTATGTTATTTTTGCTTTACAGTAGGGAAATTACAATATTTCTTTCCTAATTTCTACACTTTGACTTTGAATTTGGACTGCATTTAAACCGCTAGCTGTCAGCGATTCATGCTGCACTTTAAGCTTTTATTTTGGAGGAAACTCCAGCTTCAGTGAAAATACGCTTACAAAAACTCGTCTCACTACAAATCTGTGAAACGCTGTAATCATCTGCCGCTGAAATAAAGTATAACTGTTGTTCCCAAACACACAATAAACTCACAGAACGTGTAATAAAGGAGTTGACTGCATTCAGTGTGATCGAGTCGTTCTGAGATGCAGAAAACACCGGATCACGAGCTGATCGTCTGAACTAAGTGTGCGCTTCGCTTTGAATCAGACTTGATGAAGAGATGAAGCATAGTGCTTTCGGTTTGAGTTCGTTTCACAGATACTGTGCCAAAGCATAATGCCCCAAAACACAACTTTAAACACCTTTTATGTTAGAATAAGAAGCTTAGATATATTTTTAAAACTACTCTTTTTGCCCAGCCTATCGTTTCATATCATATCGTCATGTGACCACGATAATATCGAGACCGCTTTGATATCGCGATATTGATAATATCGTTACATCCCTTTTACTAACGCAGTAATAGTCAGTGTTACCAACTTAGCAATTTTGGGTTTTTTGGCAGAAATTTAGCACCTAATTATATTAACTTTTTCCTTCCAAAAGCACCTAGCAACAAATGTAGCAATTTTTTTAATGTATTTGGCAACTTTTAGCAACGTTTGATAAGCAAACCAAAGATGCCTAGCAGTCCACACATCACGTGAATTGAGTTAGCTACTATTTGCAATTGTTCAATTTAATAATAATAAATAAATAGTTGAATAATTGTTCATTTATGATACACAATGTTAGTAGCTTGTACCTGCCATGGTGAGCATTAATGGCAAAGAGTTTAGAATTTTCCAAGAGATTAATCCCATTATCACCCTGTAACCCGAAACCAATGCGAAATTTTACAATGCAGGTAAAAAACCATTACGGAAAATTCTTTCATATTAACATAGTAGATTGTGCCCTATTTTTTTTTACAGACTTTTAGATTGTAGCATACTAACTAACTACTAATACGCTGCTTAAAGCATAATTGTTGAGAATGTGTAGTATTACTAGTTTACTAGCTATTAAGACAAAAAAAAACTTAAATTACAGTTATTTATATTTTAATGTTATATTATGCATATGTGACCCTGCAGCACAAAAGCAGTGTTGAGTCGCTGGGGTATATTTGTAGCAGTAGTCAAAAATACATTGTATGGGTCAACATTATACATTTCTCTTTTATGCCAAAAATCATTAGGGTATTAAGTAAATATCATGTTCCATGAAGGTATTTTGTAAATTTCCAACCGTAAATATAGAAAAAAAATATTTTTGATTAGTTATATGCATTGCTAAGAACTTCATTTGGACAACTTTAAAGATGATTTTCTCAATATTTAGATTTTTTTGCACCCTCAGATTCCAGATTTTCTAATATTGTCCGATCCTAACAAACCATACATCAATGGAAAACTTATTTATTCAGCTTTCAGATGATGCATAAATAAAAAAACGACCCTTATGACAGGCTTTGTGCTCTAGTGTCGCATATTACTTTACAAACCAATCTAAATGAACATATACCAAATTTTTTTTTTTTGCTGTTTGATGTTGTGACACAATTTTGCGTCGTGATTACGCAATGACATCACGTCACTTAGCAACAAATCGACCTTCCTTCAGCAGCTATAGCCTATAACAGCACTGGTAATAGTTCACATCACAGTTAGTTGTGCGTCTGACCTGCAGCCGGAGGTTGAAGCTGTCTCTCCATTCTCCGTTGACGGTGCAGTGAAACATAGCGGTCTGTCCGGCGTTCACCTCCACGCCTTTGATATGCAGAAAGTGCGGCGTGTTCACTGCAGAAACACAGACGAGCCGTTAACTCACTCAAACATCTCACTCTAGCTCAGTAAAACACAGCAGTGATACCCAAAATAATCTCTCATCGAGATCTCAAACTGTGCTCAGATCTGATCAAATAAAACAGCTTGCAAGCAAAAGTCAAAGATCTCGACAGGAATATTCTTTTAGCAATATGTTTTGCTATTTAATATTTTTTTGTTTTGTTTTACAGTTAAGATATTCAATTCAAGTGTATTTGTATAGTGCTTTTTTCATGATACAAATCATTGCAAAGCAACTTTACAGACAATTAAGTTTCTACAATATTTTAGAAGTAGTTATTAAATATATTGTAGATAATCTATATATATATATAATACAGTATATATATTTATATCTCCTAAATACTACAGTATCTACAATATATTAGGCATAAAATCACCTAAAATGCAAAATTAAGATATTAAAACCTATTTTAAGAGAATTCCTTTATTTATACGTTCTTCAATTTATTTCGATTTTGTTATATGTATAATTATATATTTATTTTTATTGATCTGATTGCACTGTATTTTATGTGTAGTCATAAATTGTATTCATTTTAAACCATTTTTTAAATCATTTAAAAAGTTTTTGAAATTCCTTGTTTTTATTGCTGTGATTATTTTTTATGATTATTTTAATTCATTTTACGTAAAGCACTTTGCGTTACCATTGAAATGTGCTATAGACACAAACTTGCCTTAACAACATCTAGTGATGTTTGTACTTGAAACAAGCAAAACAAATATTTAAAAATAAACTAATCTTATTCTCATCTATACTAAAACATCTCATGCAATCTCTCATATTCTCTCCAGATCAATAAAACAATCTCAACTCTGTCTCAAACTCTGCTCAGATTTGACAAAATAAACAAAGTTTGCAATCAACAGTCAGAGATCTCAACAGGGACTCAGATATTTCTCTTATTCTTCAGTATTTTGAAGTCTATGTAACTTCTATAACCACTGTTGCATCGAAAGCAAACTATATCTAACAAAATGAAATTTCCGTAATTGTATCAATATTTTCATACATTTTTAAAAAATCTTGTTTTAGTTACTATATCTACAAGTTAAGATATAATTACCTAAAATCATTTTCAGAAAGTAATTCTTTCATTTGTATCATGCAATTGTTTATTTTTTGAAATGTTACTTGTCTTTAAGCACAGACCTCACAAAAAATGACGCAGATTCCTTCTAAAAGAAGAAAAAACTATACCAGACTAAAAGATGATTGATAAAGGAAACATTGTTATTTAATCATGTTATTCTAGTTACTACAGTATATCTACACACTTTTAAATTAAGATATAATTACCTAATAAATAATTTATCATAATTTCATCTTTATTTTTCTTTCGCTCGTTCGTTCATTCATTCATTCGTTCGTTTGTTAATTCGTTCATTCATTCATTCATTCATTTTGTTCATTCGTTCATTCATTTTGTTCGTCCGGTCATAGTTAATTCATTCGTTTGTTTGTTCGTTCATTCATTCATTCATTCATTCGTTTGTCCGCTCATTCATTCATTCATTCATTCATCATCATTCGTTCGTTCGTTCATTCGTTCATTCATTCATCTTGTTCATTCATTCATTTTGTTCGTTCGTTCATTCATTCATTCTTTCATTCGTTCATTTGTTTGTTTGTTACTTCATTCATTCATTCATTCGTAAGTTCGATAGTCCGTTCGTCCTTCATTCAGTGATTCGTTCATTCGTTTGTTTGTAAGTGGTCAATAATTCATCGTTCGGTTTGTTAATTCGTTCATTCCTTCATCATTTGTCTTCGTATTCGTTCATGCTTAGTTCGTTCTTCCTGCATTCATTCATTAGTTCATGCATTCATTCGTTCGTTTGTTTGTTCGTTCGTCAGTCATCATTTTTTTTGTTAATTCGTACGTTCGGTCGTTATTCGTTAATTCGTTCGTTTGTAATTAATTCCATTCGTCATTAATTCGTCGTTCATTCAGTCATTCGTTCTTACATTAATTCATAGTTAGTGCATTAATTCATTAATTTGCTTCGTTCATGGTTCATTTTGTTCGTCATTCGTTTATGCATTCATAGTTCATTGTTTGTGTGTCGTTCGTTCGTTCATTCATCATTTTTTTGTCATTCGTTACGTTCGTTTGTACATTCGATCATTCGTTCATTTGTTAATTCATTCGTTCATTCATTAATTCGTTCGTTCATTCATTGCATCAGCATCATTTGTGCGTTCGTTCGTTAATTCATTCATATTCATTCGTTGTTTGTTAATGCGGTCATCAGTTCAGTCGTCATTCGTTCGTTTGTGAATTCGTTCATTCATCATTTTGTTCATTCATGGCAGTCATTTGGCTCGTTAGTTCAGTCGTTAATTCACTCGTTCGGTCATTGTTCATTCGTTTGTTCGTCTAATTCATTCATGTCGTTTCGTTCGTTCATCATTCATTCATTTGTGTGTGTCATCATTCATTCTAATTTTGTGTCTCGTTCTTCGTTCGTGGTTCTTTGTTAGTCGTTCGTCATTCATTCATTGTTTTTTGGTTAATTAGGAGTTGTTTGTAACTTCGAGATTCGTTCATGTTCATTCTTCGTTCATTCATTTAAGTGTTGTTCAGTCATTGCATTAGTTCATTTTCGTTCGTTCGTTCGTTCATTCATTCGTTCATTCATTCATTCGCTCGTTCATTCATTTATTCATTCATTCATTTGTTTGTTTGTTAATTCGTTCATTCATTCATTTTGTTCATTCATTCATTTTGTTCGTTCGTTCATTCGTTCATTCACTCGTTCGTTCATTCGTTCATTCGTTTGTTCGCTCATTCATTCATTCATTCGGACGTTCGTTCGTTCATTCATTCATTCGTCATTTTGTTCGTTGTTTCTTCATTAATTCATTCATCTTTCATTCGTTCATTCGTTCGGTGTTAATCGTCATTCATTAATTCATTTGTCTCCATGTTACGCGTTGTGGTTCATCATTCGTTGATTCGGTCATTTGTTAATTCGTTCAATATCATAGTTCGTTTGTTAAATCGTTATTCCTGCTCATATTTGTTCTTCGTTCATTCGTTCATTCATTCGTTCGTTCATTCATTCGTTCATTCATTCATTCATACATTTTGTTCGTTCGTTCATTCTTTCATTCATTCATTCATTTATTCATTATTTCATTCGCTTGTTTGTTTAATTCGTTGGTCATCATTCATTCATTCATTTGTTTGTTGTTCGTTCATTCATTCATTCATTTTTTTTGTTAATTCGTACGTTCGTTCGTTTGTTAATTCATTCATTCGTTCGTTTGTTAATTCGTTCATTCATCGCCACCTTCCCCTTCAATTCGTTGTCGCGCGTTGTTCAGTGTTAACCTAAACGTTTGCTTCGTTCCAATGCGTCAGTCTATTGTATATGTCGATTGATCGTTGATTGGGTTCGACATTCATTTTTCTATTGTTTTTTTTTGTATTGTGTTTTTTTTTTTTTTTTTTTTTTTCTTTTTCTTCTCCTGTGTGTTGTTATTCGTTCCTTCATCTATTCGTTCGTTTGTTAACTTCGTTTTCCTTCATGAATCCTTCATTTTTTTTTGTGTGGTTGTGTCATGTTTCTCTGCTGCTACCTAAACAATAATTGTGAAAACTCAACAAGAATTACCGGTGTGAGAGTATCAGCTATTCTCTATGTTCGGCAGACTAAAACATTCATGCCCTCTTCTCTCACATTTCTTCTTTATCGTTTATAAAATGTTAAAAGACTATATTATGTCCAAAAACACTGCAATAATCTCTTCAGTTTCAGACAAGATCTCAACTCTGTCTCAAACGCTGCTCAGCAACATTTGCAAATCAAAAGTCAGAGATTTCAACAGGAACACAAATATGTCTCATCAGACGATCCGAGCTGCTCTTCTAATTCATTTATAGCTCTATACTAATTCTATTGTAAATGCAACACACATGCTGATTCATTGATTAGAGTTCAATGCAATTTTAACCACAATCTCTTCAACTGTGTGAGCATTTCAATATGTTTTATTACTGATATCAATATCACCCTCTCAACACAAAAATCATTATTGGTTCTCATTTAATCTGCGCTCAGCTAATAATATTCCCCTAAAACTCTAACCTTAACTCTATTGATTTAAGAGTGAGCGGAGGCCGGTGTGTTCTCATTAGTCTCTACAACAAAGCGCACTCATATCTGGGTCAATATGCATTGAAAACCAAACGCATCTGAGAGATTGGTCGAAGTAGCTGTGGTCAATATTTGTTAAATAGGTTAGTGTATAATATTTGACTGGGTCCTCTCGCCAGCCACTGTGACCTTGAATTGATCCGCAAAAACACTGCTAATTCAATCAGTGCCTGTCTGCATTCGTCCTCGCACTCTTCAATATTTCAGCAGCCATATTTCATCTCTGAGTATGTTCAGAAAGAAATACTAGCATACTCTGCGTAATGCATATACTGTATATCACTTTTCTACAAATATCTACATTTTCAAAAATAAAGATACTTTACTTGAGAAGCAAAATGGCTTAAGATATTGTGTCTTGTTTTCTGAAAAACATTTAAAATGAAGTGAGTTTAAGCTCAAAACAAGAAAACTAAATCTGCCAATGAGCTCAGAAGAATAAACTCGTTTTCTCTGTGATTTTTAGAGGATTTTGGACAAAAACATACTCACTTATAACCCCACCTAAAAGTTAAAATAAAAATAAAAAAGTTGAAATTAATTAATTAATTTGTGTTTGTTTTTGGCATTTGTTCCCTTGTGATGTTCCCGATCAAACATGACCAGCCAACCAAAAAATAGCTTATAAATGTCAAGTTATGCTATATTATTAACAAACATGTTTTTGTTTCAATCAGCACAGGTTTTGTATTTCTTTTTGGAGCTGATTGATCGTAGACCCTGAGCTTATGCACTTTAAATTAAAAAAGAAAACCATCAAAACATTGAATCCAAGATTTGTCGATAATATAGCATAATGAGAGACTGACAAGCAATTTTTAAAATAATTATTTTCAGTACAGTGTAAGGGTTAAATGTATTTTTCTGACCTCATTGGTAGGTATTTTTCCCGTTTTAAGCATAACATCACTTAGTTTTGATACTTTTTCAAACAATAAGGCTTAATATCTTAAAGTCATTGTGCTAGTATTTTGATTTAAGAATAAGAATTAATTTAAGAATTAAGACAAATATGCTAAAACATTTTTTTTTCTTTTGCAGTGTACACTACGTCTGAACAGCAAATATCACTATTTTGCACTAACTAAGTGTCTACAGGAACCTTATTTTAAGTCAAGAAAGAGAGAGATG
The DNA here is from genome assembly GCA_018155175.1 of Sinocyclocheilus anophthalmus. NCBI lineage: Eukaryota > Metazoa > Chordata > Actinopteri > Cypriniformes > Cyprinidae > Sinocyclocheilus > Sinocyclocheilus anophthalmus. Next base: position 49,650 of record JADLZN010002167.1, on the reverse strand, counting down.
TTAAAAGCCATAAAGTCCTAAAAATGCAAAGTCCCTAAAGAGTGAAGTGCACTGCATTATAGGATACAGTATTGAAAATTTAGATCATCTGCATATTCCATGTGCATTCTATTTGCATTTTGTGCCTGCATTCAATCACTGAACAATAAACAGTTAATACGAGGATAATCCAATCAAACACTGGTGTTACAGTCTCATTCATCAGCATCTGCACACGTCTGCTTTAAACTGCATTATTTATATATTTAGACAGTATGTACTACAGTATGCATCTCAAGGCCATTCTATATTGCGAACATAATAACAGTATGAGATAAACAGAGATAAACATTATGGCACACAGTTGGATTTTTAGAAAGGAAAATTTAAAAGAGGGATTGAAATTTAGATCATCTGCATATGCATGGTGCTTCTATTGCATTTTGTGCTGCATTCAATTATGAACAATCAACAGTTCGAGGAGATCCAATCAAACACTGGTGTTCCAGTCTCATTCAATTCAGCGCATCTGCACACGTCGCTTTAAACCTGCATATTCTATATTTAGACAGTATGTAATACAGTAGCTATCAAGGCCATTCTAGATTGCGAACATAATACACAGTATCTGAGAATAAACAGAGCTAAACATTAGGGCACACAGGTGGATTTTAGGAAAGGAAAATTTAAAGAGGGAAAAAGAGAGAATTAGGGCGATTCAAAAACTATTATTATCACCCCGCAATGTCAGCAGTTAAAATATTCACTTGCAATCAATTTAAAAAGTAACTGTAATCTGATTATTAGCATTTTAAAACAATCTAATTACAAGTACTTAATTTTTTTATTTTTTTGAATGTTATTACTCAGTATATTTCATCAGTATATAATTTAAAAGAACTGTTTCCTATTTTAATACATTTTAAAATTTAATTTATTCATGTGATCAAAGCTGTATTTTCAGCATCACATGATCATTTATTTCAATAATGAAAAGCATTATTGGAAAAAAAAAATTCACTAATTAATTATTTTTATGTATATGCATGAGTTTGGAATAATCCAGATTTTTTTATATGTTTCTGAATGAAGTCTCTTCTGCTCACCGAGGCTGCATTTAATTTGATCAAAAATACAGTAAAAAATGTGAAACATTATTACAATTTAAAATAAGTGTTTTCTATTTTGATATATTTCAAAATGTAATTTATTTCTGTTATCAAAGCTGTATTTTCAGCATCATTAATCCAGTCTTCAGTGACAGATCCTTCAGAAATGTGTATATACATATATCAGCTTTTTTATATATATGGGTCAAAAACGAAAAAGGGTTTAAGCATAAAAACAAAGTGTAATACTGCTTTAAATTGTTTTCCCCCCCCCCCACCAAATAAAACAAATCTTCTGTTAAGTGATTGCACTTTGTTTTCCGAGCAAAAAAATAAAACATCCATTTTCCCTGATTAGACAGAAGAGACACAGTAAAATGTATTCAGTTTGTAACAACTCGTCAGGCATATTTACCAACAAAAATCAAACAACCTTACAATGGCAACACTTAATAACAGGGGGGACGTTTAAAGTACTTTCACCCCAAATACTAATTAGTTGTAATTTTACATTTTTAAATGTGCCACTATCCTAGGTTTTGCCCGTTTGTCAGTAAGACATTTTACTCATTTAAAGCACAGTAAAATGTAACATGCTCTCTTATTCTTTTATATATTTTAATATGCACAGGTCAGAATAAGTATGTTGTTTGAATTTTTACATAAATATTGTGTTACACTGAATGACAATGTGACATTATTTCAACCAAACTTTGACATTTTATTCTCCAAAAACTTATTTGAAACCTTAAAAGTAGACACTTCACTAACATCTAATGTGCTTTCTGTGGACATAAAACCACTTTTGTAAATTTCTTTTGATGCGGACATCTTAATGTCTTTGACCCACATATGAATCCAAACAAACACTGACAAATCTATTAAAATCAAGTTCCCAGGTTCCATAACAGTTAAATAAAAGCTGCCTTGTAAGTGTGCTGCCTATGTAGACAGCAGAATCCCTCTTGACCCTTTCCACCCTCCTCCATTCATCCTGCTAACAGCGTCTCTTTTACACCCTGATATCTCTCCAGCACTACATGAAAGCTTTATCGTCTTCTTCTCTCCTCTGTTCTGTCTTTTGTTTTCTTTATTACACTCTCTTTTATGGCTCGACTTCAATGCCTGGAGAAAGACAGACGATATTGATATTTGGAGGGTGGCAGGAAAAGGCCAAGGCTCGGGTGATGAGGGAGCTTTTACGACAGAGACGGTAAGAGTCTTACTGCACTGATGGCCCTTGAGGACCACGTTCTTGATGGCCAGCAAGCCGCGCTGCCCGGAGGTCACCGCTTCAAAGACGATCTGCGGAGGAAAGAGAAAGCTCATAAGCACAGTGATAAATGGACACGTTCTCAAAATGCCACACACAGGAGTCCCACAGGGTTCGAGAAGGTGAGGCTTTACACAGCGGCGCACGAAGATGAGGAAAGCACCATTCACAACTGACATTAGCGCTCATTAAAACACCATTTGACTTCAGTTATTGTTTTTTTTTTTCATGACCCCTTTAACTTTATTCGTTTATTCATGTAAAAATCCAAATATATGACAATTTTATGAATGAATGATATTTATATGCATTTCAAATTCTTTATCACAACTATTAATTCATTTATTTTTATGCATTAATGTAATTTTGTTTTTTTGAGTAAGAATCCACTACTGTCAATTAGTCAGTTTCGCCTTTGATGAGCACAAAAAAAATTATTTAAAAGTAAAAAAAATACTTTCAATTGCTTCCAACTTTATATAAATGTTTCTTTCTCTGGATTTTGGTTTTTATTTTATTATTATTACTATTTTTATTAATTTTTTTTTATTTAAAATGAGATGTGACAAATTGAAAAATGACAGTAGACATAACAAATTACAGAAAACTTAACAAAAATCACCACCACCAACAAAAAGGAATAGCCTATATCAAAACCAAAGACAGATATATGAATAAACATACAATGCAAACACTTTCCACAGCCTTTTAATATATGATAGGGAGAGAAATAATAAATAAGAGAAAAAAATTATGTTAGCGTACAGTTGTGATGTATGCTAATAATGACAATAATAAGTCTACATTTAGACTTTAGCTTTAGTTATTGGACCAAACTTGTTAAATCTGCGGCGTGAGGGGAGCGGGCTCCAAGGGTGCTCATGGTGAATCGGTTGTCTGTCAGATGGCGGCGTTTATAGACGCGGTAAATCACGGCTCTATCAGTGAGGTGCTGTGGCAGCATGTGCTAAATCTGCTCGCTTATACAGCCAAACAATTCAACTCGACAGCCGGACTCTGGGGGTCAGGGCTAAAGAGCGCCGTGTGAAGGATTCTGGGATGCATGCTCTTTGCTAAGGTTTCTATTATGATGCATATTCGGTGTGTATTCTCTGGCGCAGGGCAACGTCACGGTCACACTGACCCACGCCAGCTGTTGATGACATGATAAAGCATATCAAATGAAATATACAGTGAAATATAGTTGAGATCAGCTGCTGTAGCCAAAAACTTGTAGTTTTAGTTTTGCAATAATTGTTTTAAAGTTTGTTTTTAATGCCATGTCAGCTTCTTGGGCTATTTTAATGCCAAAAGCCATACTTAAAATTTAAAAATAGAAACTAATTAAGATATTTAAGAACCATTTTTCCTAAAAATTCTAAAACCAAATTTTGATTAAACATTTTTCTGTCATCATTCACTCTCCCTCACGATGTTTCAAACTTGTATGACTTTCTTTCTTCTCTGGAACACAAGGTTTACGAAAAATGTTCCTGCTACTGTGCTACTGTGTTCAATAAAGTAAATGTATAGCTTGACCAGTGTTGCCAAGTCGGCATTTTCTCTGTGGAATTGGACTACTTAAACACTGTTACCACAGGTTGTTTTTCATGTCTGCGGGTTGAAGCGACCCCAGTAACGTAATATTTAGCCCCTGGAATGTGAATTTTACTAGGGGAACCCTGCCAAAATACCCTGAATTTTATCCCGCAGAACGCGATTTTTACCGGGGATCCCCTCGAAATGCGATTGGGCTTGTTTTTGGCTAGTTTTGAGTTGCAGTTGGGCGGGTTTTGTTGTGAAAACCTGGCAACCCTGATCTTGACATCATGAATTGAATGAATTCAAATATGTATCTGTTCATCACATAAACCAAACCTTAGATGACATGGAATATATAGCAAAATCATATGGACTATTAAACTAATTGTATGATTCTGTTATCTTTTACTCTCCCCAAAGTTATTTAAAACCCGTATGACTTTCTTTCTTTTGTCAAACACAAAATACGTTATTTTGAAGAATGTTTTCTGTCCATACAATGAAATTCAATGGGGTCAATGCGGTTTGGACCTTAAATAAGCTTAAGTGTTCCACTAAGAAAATCATGCAGGTCTGGAACATCATGAGAGTGAGTAAATGATGCTAGAATGATCATTTTGACTAATCTATCCATTTCAAGTCACATTTGGACTCTTAGTGATTTCTCCAATCTTTCATGTTTCAGAGAGTTTGGCCTGACATGAGGGTGAGTATATTAAGTTCTTCCATTTTTAGGGACTGAACTGTAATTGAACGTGGATAAAAGTATATTTAAGTTGACCAGCAGTCGCTGCCGTCTCAAAACAAACATAAACAGAGATGCTGATGTTTGACTGTCCAATCAGAGAGGACAGAGGGACAGGATTCCCCTGGAGGACACACGCACAGATGAGGAACAGGAATGAATGGCTTCTTCGGGAACAGGGTGCGGTTCTCCAGACACACACACACTGCAGCTGCTGCATCACTTTAACCACGTCATTGCCATCAGCAGACTCTTACCGCTCTTATGGACCTGGACGAGACAGAGATGAGTCATGGTTTGATGACATGAGTCGTGAGACTAGATGAGAAGTGGTGATATGAGAGGAGAGATCAGATGAGACAAGACAAATCAAGAGGTGAGGTGAGACAAGATGAGATGATAGGAGATGAGCGGAGGCTAGATGAGAGCTGAGATGAGATAAGAACAGAGAATGAGAGAAGAGAACAGACGAGTTGAGACAAGATGAGAAGAAACAAGTGATGATATAACACAAATGAGATGAGACTAAAGGAGAGATAATATAATATGAGAAAAGACTAGAGCAGAGGTGAGCTGAGAGGAGATTACATGAGACAAGGTTTGATGAGATTAGATGAATCAAGATATTCAATAGAAGACTAGATGAGAGCTGAGATGAGACAAGTACAGAGAACGAGATGAGACGAGACGAGATAAGACAAGGCTACACTAGACGAGGCGAGACTAAATGAATCAAGATATTCAAGAGAAGAGTAGAGGAGAGCTGAGATGAGACAAGAGAAGAGAATGAGACAAGACAAGACGAGATTAAATGAATCAAGATATTCAAGAGAAGACTAGATGAGAGCTGAGATGAGACAAGAGTAGAGAATGAGACGAGGCAAGACAAGATGAAATGAATCAAGATATTCAAGAGAAGACTAGATGAGAGCTGAGATGAGACAAGAGAAGAGAATGAGACAAGACAAGACGAGATTAAATGAATCAAGATATTCAAGAGAAGACTAGATGATAGCTGAGATGAGACAAGAGAAGAGAATGAGACGAGACAAGACGAGATGAAATGAATCAAGATATTCAAGAGAAGACTAGATGAGACAAGAGAAGAGAATGAGACGAGACAAGACTAGACGAAATGAATCAAGATATTCAAGAGAAGACTAGATGATAGCTGAGATGAGACAACGGCAGGCGAGAGGTGTAACCCACGCGGGGGATCACGCAAGCACGAACTTCCGGGGAGAGAGGAGAGGTAGAGGAAGACACGGGGGATAGAGACGAGCTGCTGAGATGAGACAAGCTGGAGAGAATGAGATGCGACGCAGCACGAGAAATAGCAAGGGACCAGTCAGGCGCCGGACACAAGACCGCACACGAGGTAGGGCGCTTGCACAGGACCGCCCTCGGCAGCGACAATCGACCGAGAAGGGCACTAGGAGATGAGAGCTGAGGATGGGGGGGGAGACAAGAGAAGAGAATGAGACAAGACAAGACGAGATTAAATGAATCAAGATATTCAAGAGAAGACTAGATGAGAGCTGAGATGAGACAAGAGTAGAGAATGAGACGAAACAAGACGAGATTAAATTAATCAAGATATTTAAGAGAAGACTAGATGATAGCTGAGATGAGACAAGAGAAGAGAATGAGATGAGACGAGACAAGACGAAATTAATCAAGATATTCAAGAGAACACTAGATGAGAGCTGAGATGAGACAAGAGAAGAGAATGAGATGAGACAAGACTAGACGAAATTAATCAAGATATTCAAGAGAACACTAGATGAGAGCTGAGATGAGACAAGAGAAGAGAATGAGATGAGACGAGACAAGACGAAATTAATCAAGATATTCAAGAGAACACTAGATGATAGCTGAGATGAGACAAGAGAAGAGAATGAGACGAGACAAGACTAGACGAAATGAATCAAGATATTCAAGAGAAGACTAGATGATAGCTGAGATGAGACAAGAGAAGAGAATGAGATGAGACAAGACTAGACGAAATGAATCAAGATATTCAAGAGAACACTAGATGAGAGCTGAGATGAGACAAGAGAAGAGAATGAGATGAGACAAGACTAGACGAAATTAATCAAGATATTCAAGAGAACACTAGATGAGAGCTGAGATGAGACAAGAGAAGAGAATGAGATGAGACAAGACTAGACTAGACAAAATGAATCAAGATATTCAAGAGAAGACTAGATGAGAGCTGAGATGAGACAAGAGTAGAGAATGAGATGAAACAAGACGAGATTAAATGAATCAAGATATTCAAGAGAAGACTAGATGAGAGCTGAGATGAGACAAGAGTAGAGAATGAGACGAGACAAGACAAGATGAAATTAATCAAGATATTCAAGAGAAGACTGGATGAGAGCTGAGATGATACAAGAGAATGAGATGAGAAGAGAGATGAGCTTTGTCACACAGGTGAAAGCAGTGCTCAGATGAGTCTCATTATCATCTCAGTCTTGTCTCATGAACAGACTGTGAAAGCCCCGGGATGGCGTTTGTGCTCTCATCCTTCTCTAACAATTTATATAATCTGTACTGTATTAAACGTTATAGAAACAAAGGCGATCAACTCTTTAAACATTAAAATAGCAGCATCTTCTGTCTGACTCCAGCTCCACACACAGCGGCCCCTGCAAACACTCAGATGAAGCTTATCCGAGCAAGCGTGTCGAGACGCAAACAAACTTCTCATCGTGCTAATGACATTACACTGGAATTACAATTAGCATCTCAGGACTGAAGATGTTTGCTTGCACTTAAATCTGAGCTAAACTGTAGAGCAGTTGTTTCCGGAGTCAAAGATGCTCACAAGGACGTCTGAACGGGACAAACGCAGAACGCATAAAAACTAAACGCCTGTCACAATCAATTAAAAGTTCTGATCGCTGACCTGATCACACCAATTAGCACGGCGGCTTCAACCGCGTCTTTCTAGCGAGAAAAACATCAAATCAAGCCTGTAATTACAAAATAATGTCCAAAGCACCAGGTGGTTTCATTTGGACGATCACTTACAATACGGTGCAATTAAAGCGACCTATAATTATCCTGACATTGCTAATTAGAGACACATTCGCTCCATTCTTATTACACAGAGCGATGCATGTGGAATCCTTTCAAGAGCCGTAATAACACGCAGTTAGAATCACCCCCCCCCCCCCCCCACATCATTCCAGGTCCAGCTAATCAAGCAACATTTGAGATCATTCCTAAACGCAGACGGGATGGAAATATCTCTAAGAATAGAAAGGAAGAAATACAGACGCCAGCAAATGGGCGTCTCCTAGGGCCCGTTATACTCATCGATGTCAGATATGTGCATGTTCAACCGCTCCCAAAGCCGGAATGTGTGTGGGTGCGTCTTTCTGACAAATGTGCTGGATGTTTTCATGAACACCAGTGAAGGAACATATTTTAGGCTGCTGAGGTTAAAACCACAGACGGACAGTCTCCGTTTACCACAGTACTCACTACGCATACGCTGCATGTTTTTCTGAGGGTTACATGTGTGTGAATGAAGAACTTCAGGTCAGATCAGGGTTGCATGGACTTCTGCTGCTTTAGCAGCTTTATTTCTCGTGTTAAAATGTTTTTATTTGGAATTTCGGCAGAGGAACATTTGTAACTAGACCCTTTTTAAATGCAAACACATAAACCTTACATTATAATAAATTAAGCATGAAGCAAAGATTCACGTAAAAGTAATATTAATTGCATGGAAATATTAAAATGAACAGAGAGAGAAAAATAAATAAATCTAAAAATAAATAAATTAATAATTTTCCACTACAGCAGTCCATACGGCCAAAAAAGGGAAAATTACATTCTATTCATATGCTAAATATATGTTGTAAATCCTTGAGCTCATTAAAATATTTTTGAAATTGAACTATACTTACAGTAGTTTCTGTAGTTAAGGGGGTAAAAACCATTATAAATTCAATCACAGCAATCTTAGGCTAAATTCATATTGAAATATATGGAAGGCAAAATATACAGTATATATTTAAAAAATATATTTTAATAAATATATTTCAAGATAAACATTAAAATAGCAGCATCTTCTGTCTGGCCTACTGGCTATTTTAAAAAATAATATTTTAATAAATATATTTCAAGATATACAAAAATGAATGAAAAAATATACAGTATTTACACAAATATATTTTGAAACATATTTTAGCAAATATGTTTGGCTATTTTTTGTATATTTGAAATATCCATCAATTATGAAAACAAATTTAGGAGTCATTAGGCGATCAGTTCAGTTCAAGTTTTGTTCTCATCTGATTGTCAAATCAATAATATTACTGAATATTAGGTGTCTTTTAAAAGATGTGACCACTAAAGTTTTGAAACGCCATTAGAGTAAATGTGTAAAGTAATTTTAATTAATTTAATGCAATCAAAAATTCAGTAAAACATGAATAATGTGTCAGAACCCAACAGAATCATTGATCTGGTTTATGAATCTTCTCAAACTCCTCGAGACGTCATGATCACGTATGGCAGGGTCTGGCGCTGTTTCTCCTAATCAGGCCGGGTCTCATCATAACCTCTCTCGCCCGCTCCTCAGCGCCGCTCTAATGGAGTAATTTACCCAAACACGCTTCTCCTGCGCCGGGTCACCGGGGCTTGTTCCACCAATTAACACGGGGCTCCGTCAGCACCCATGAGAGCCGCTCACTAATGACCAGCATGTGTGAAATCAGAGCCGTCGCTCTCGCTCTCTCTTCAGTACATGTGAAAATGAAGAGCTACAGGAGCAGAAAATGTGATTCTCTTTCTCTCTCACCGAAGGCCAGATTTTCATTATATTCAACTGAAATTGAGGGTCAGGTGACAGGAAAGACAGAAAATAACATGTGACCACTACCCATATGACACACACAAACATACACACGCGCACACAAACACACACACACACAGCGCGCGAGAACACACACACACACACAACGTGCGCCATGCACACACAACACCCAAACACACAACTTCACACACACACACACACACACACCACACACACACACACGCAGACAGACAGACAGACACACACACAAACAAACACACACACACACACACACACATACAGTATATATATACACACACACAAACACACACACACCAAACACACAACACAACAAACACACAAACACACACACCACTCTCACACACATACACACACACACACAAGAGAACAACAACACACACCACCCAAACAAACACAACACTCTAAAACACACAAACACAACACACACACACGCCACCACCACACAAACACACACACACTGCACACCACTCGCGCACACACCGCACGCACCACACACACACACACACCACAGCTGTTGGTAAGGTAAGGGCTGCACGATTAATTGAATGAAAACTGAAACATTTATTAAGACTGCCATAGATATTAGAACCAATGGTTACTGTTTTCCTTTCCTCTTTTTTTTTTTTTTTTCTTTGTTTTTTTTCTTTTTTTTACTCTTTCTTCTTTTTTCTTGTTTTTTTTTTTTTTTCTTCTTTTCTTCGTAAAACGTTTAGCCAAATTGTGCAGTAAATCCCTTTTTAATCAGAAATAATAATACTACTAATAATAATAGTTTTTACCAAATAGTGCAGTCATGTGTGTTGTCCAGAGTGTGTGTGTAGAAGTATTAAGATATGAACTATAAATGAAGAATTTAAGACAGCCTTAAATATTAGTATTGTAATTTTACCATTGTTCTGTAAACTGAAATTACCCATTTTTTTCCTTCAACTCTTTATTTTACAGCAAAATATTACACCGGTTGTTTTTCTTATTTTATTATAATTACTCAAGTAAATAAATTAATTAATTTGTTTGTATTATTATTTATTATATTATTTAATCACACATTTTGAACAAATTGTGCAACCCACTGGGCTTTACTATTTATTATTTTTTGAAATCAGCAAAATTTGCAATTATATTTTCCCCCAAAACTGTCAGCCGGGGGGTTTTCGGCTGGTCCTGTAGCTCAGATCTGTGTTCAAGTTCCAAAAGGAACCACAGCCTCTGAGTTTTCTTTATAAAGAGAACATGACAGTAACATGTTGCGAAAGAAAATGGCATTTGATGTGATTATGTTCAGATCATTTTACTTATGTTACCATAGTCATCACACAAATCGTCTAGAGATAAGTCCCAAACACCACAGCTATTTCAGTCTGAATGGCACAGAGCAGTCTCTGATGTGTGTTTGATCCAGCGGAGGGGGTTAGGGTTGTGTATCGTTTGAATTTTATCAATTCCAATTCCGATTCTGCTTATTGATTCCGATCCTTATCGATTCCCAGTTTCGATTCCAATGTGGTAAAAACAAAAAAGTCAAAATATCCAACATATTTGTGACACTGCAGGCACAAAACCAGTTAGACATACGGTCAGTTTGAAATGAGATGTATGCGTAATCTGAAAAGCTGAATGAATCATCTTTCCATTGATGTATGGTTTGTTAGGATGGGACAATATTTGGTCGAGATACAACTATTTTAATATTTGGAATCTGAGGGTGCAAAAAAAATATATATCTAAATATTGAGAAAATCGCCTTTAAATTTTTGTTCAAATGAAGTTCTTAGCAATGCTATTACTAATCAAACATTAAGTTTTGATATATTTATGGTAGGAAATTTACTAAACATCTTCATGGAACATGGAAGCGACTTAAGATGCTTTTGGCTCCAGGATTACAGATGTTTGGTGTGTCTCTTTTTTGCAAACCATTTATTGGATCAACAGGCTACATAAAAACTGGACTCGTTTAAGAGCTGTTTGTGTGCAAAATAGAGATGCACGATTCTGGATAAATTGAGACTTTTTTGTTTTTTGTTTTTAATAGAGTTTGTAGTTCTCTCACAATTCTGAAGAAAAAATATTGATATATATAACTGAATGGAATGATTCAATGACTCACTGGGGATTGACTCGCTTCATTACTGGATGAATCAGTGTGTTTGAACGAATCTCTTGAACGAATGATTCAAAGACAAATACATATTTAAGAGTCCCTTTTTCGCCAGCTAAAAATAAAAGATGCACACACAGGAATTGATAGGCGGAATTGAAATTTTAAAGCGATGGTTCACTGTCTTTTTTTCTAGGTTTGATGTGCTCATGTGGAAAGCTTAATGACAAGCACGGCAAAACGCATCGCACCTCCAGTTAATGCTTATCCTAGCTATATGAAAAATATCTGTCTGTCTATACACAAAGTGTATAATTGGAACATAGTTTATTGGAGCTGACGAGCTGATGATTAGGTGAAAAAGAGAGAGATGCAGAGCAGGGGACGAGAGAACAGGCTGAAGAACCGTGCTTAGAACATCGATTTGGAAACTTTGAAACATTAGAATCGTTAGAAGACAGAATCACGATTCACATATGAATAGATTTTTACGTGCACCCCTAGTTTTGACGCATGGCAAACAACTCTTTCTCTTCTCTAAAGCAGCACAACATGGCCCCGACCCCTTTGTTGCATGTTCCCGGGGGCGGGGTTTATGTAAATTTCTGGGTTTGTGATGTAACAAACCCGTGAAGTAGCTCGTTGTAGTCCCTACGAGCCGTTTTGTAGGCATTAAACTGCCATAATTTTAAAAAACAAAATCTCAGTTTGCATTGAACTTTCAGCATTGTAACTTCGCAGATATTGTTTATGCTCAAACAGCAACATTACACACTAACTAACGGTAAAAAAGTGAAATCGCAATCAACCACACCTTTAATTTACAACAAGTAACCGATTCTGACCTCAAGGGTCTCGGATGCCAATTTTCCATAAGTTGATATGATTCTTTAGGGTCTTTAATGAAAAGTCTGTAACATAGTTTTGTTAAAATTTCTCAGTGGTAGTGTAAAAAACAATTTTTTTTACTCTGTCAAAAACAGCTCTTTCAGAGCAAGCCGTTTTGTAGCATTTTCCTTTAAATGTTAATGAGCTCTGCTGACCCCGCCCCTCTCTTCCAAGCCGCTCTTAGAGAGACCGTTTACTTTAGCTGCATTCATCGTGAAACTTGCTAAGTAGCACATTATTAGGAAAGACGATTTGCAAAGATTCATTACAAAACATTATACTCACTACTTCTGTAGATGAGGCTGGATCACGAATGATTCACGCGAACACAGACGCATTTAGGTAGATCGGGGGCGCAATCCCTTCAGAAACAATGTAATCCACTACTGTTTCTTCAGCGGCTCAGATGTCGGGGAGTAAATGACGACTGCTGTTCAATATTACATCCAACAACAGAACACCTCAGTAGCTTAGGAGACATTCTTGTCTACATCTGCTCCGGCGGTGAAACAATGGTGGACTGATGACAGCCACTCAGGGCGGAGCTAAGGTAAGACACCAGTCCAGTCTGTGCTGAAACACTACTGTCAATCAAACTATCGTGGGAGGGGCCTGTCTGTGTGACGTCACACGGACAGGCATCTGAGATCGGCTCGATTTAAGAAAGGGGAAATAATAACAGATAAAAGTGCATGTTAGCCTTTCTTGTTTTTCCGATGACCCCTTTAAGTATCCGATTCTGGAATTGGCATTGATTTTCGATTCCCGACCCTGTGTGTGAGTGGATCTCACCTGGTAGAAGTTGGGCCAGTATGTGCTGATGGCGAGCTCCACCTGGCTCCAGCTGCGTCGGGCCGGTCCAGACGTGTTCCACACAGGCAAACCCATGGGGCTGTTGTTCTCCTTGATGTAGATGTTCAGATGCCCAGGCCGTCCTCCCTCTCGTCCCGCCACGTAATACTGGAAAATGACGCAGTGCGTGTCGTTCTCCTTCAGCTGCGGCGTGAAGAGCAAAGCCTTCTGACCCGCGAACCGAGCCGTCGAGTTCACCATCATGAACGCAGAACCTGTGGACCCAAATAAACGATAAACCCAGTCATTCTCTGCACTTCTGGACTGTTGGATTGCAGGTCGAGTGAGTGACTGTGAATGAAACGTATTGCGTTCTGACACACTTTTGAGTTGTAAAACTGTCCAAAAACGTTTCATGATTTTTTACTGTACATTTCTGCCATATGGACGTCAAGTTGAGATAGCCACCACTGATAAACTGCCACTACTAAATATAATGTAGAAACTTTAATTTTCTGTAAAGCTGCTTGCTTATCGTGAAAAGCACTATACAGATAAACATGAATTGAATTACAATACACATTTTGTATATTTGATTTAAAATACCCTCTTACAATCTACACCCAACACCCTAATACTATTAACAATAAATATTTTTATAATTTATTCATAAGATTTCGTATTTTTGATTTTTGATTTATTTCTTGTTTTCACTTTAATGTTTAGGTCAAAGCTTTATGTAATTTTCCGTTGCGACTGTTTTTGTTTTTGTTTGTTCATCGTTTTTAAACAATTATGGGTCTATGTATTGTTTGATTCTGGTTTTTTTCATTGTTCCTCAGTTTTAGTTATTTATTAGCTTTACTACAAGTTTACCATACTAACAAAAACCTCTTTACCTTGGGACCTAGCTGACAATAATGGTTCCTGACTTTATTTGCGCCATTCAACCCAAACATCTTAATAAACATGAATAATTTAATAATTTTATTTTGAGAAATTATCACAAATCAAATAATTGTAGATCGATGTTATTGTAGAACCCACCCAGTACAGGATAATAAAATAATACATTTGTTAAAACATTTAAATCACAAATTTTAATAAAAAACAAAAGAATTTCCTTTTCTCACTCAAAAGAGCAGATACCTTCTGATGGTATTTTGTGGCATGAGTGATGAAGTCTATCGAGAAATAAGTTCGATAAGACAGGATAGTTGAAGGTTACTAGACTAGCGCCGCCGCCTAATGTTTGTCGTCAGTTCGCGACTAGCAGTTCATGTCAGTGGAATTTCCCGTGCATGTCAAATCCCACAGCATCCCGAGCACTTTGTGCCTCTTCATCATGTCATTTTCTCTCATAGGAAGTCCCACCCATTTATACAAGCTGGCTCGTTCTGTATCGGTAACACCACGTTCACAATCAGCGCAGTGGCGGTAATTGATTACTACGACCTCCCCAGAGCATCAATTGCTACTAAGACCGGAGCAAGCAGTACTCTACTTACTCCGTCACGCCCCCGGTGACTAAATTTATCGTTGATATCTGTTTCCAATCAGACCCTTTCTGCTGCATCCCCTGTGTATCCTCGTGACCAAATGGAGATCCCTCGCACTGATTGTGCATTCACACTATCAACCTCGACTAGACACATGTCAGACACACCCCCCACTCGCATCACGCCCTTCACCCCAACACCAAACCACTCCACACCACCTCATGAACACATGACCTTACCACCCACACCTACCTACACACACGCCATCCACCCACCTCCACGGAGCCACTGACATTAGACACTACTCCTGACCCACAGTTCACAACGCACCATCCCCCAATTTTTTTCCATTTATTCTGGTTATTTAGACGTAGACACATATTTCACACCTGTTACGAGCACATTGACCGCTGTTACTATTACGGCTCTCTTTTGTTCTTATTCATCACTAACACTTCCAACTCTTGTATCACACCTCACACACAACCTCCGCACCACCACCTGGTGACACTGGACGGTATCACTCCTATACCATCCCACCACCACCCTATCTCCACACACGGTCTACTTTGATCTACACCCGCCATTTCCCGAACATGATTATCGCGCATGCTATCATTTGTACCTATTCCATACATTGTCCACACCTACTATCACCACTCTCACACCACATTTTTCCATACCACACACCACCGCCATATACATTCCACACACCCATGACCACCCCGACACAGACCAGTCACAGACAGTACGCTCCATGAGCGCATTGAGGTAAGTCACATACTCTCAAAGAATGCCCGCATGTTAGACTGGTGGGCCGCTCTACCTTCTCGCCGTTTTTAGAATGATCTAGCACCCAGCGCTTTACTTTGAGCTCCTGTCGCCCCACAAACTATATTAAGCGGTCGTCTTGTGTCTCCCGAATATGCCTTCGAGCCGCAACTTCCTACTCCCCCTAACTTTATCATGTCTTCAGTGCTAGAATAGTAATTCTGATGTGACTGACTTAAACCTGGTAACGAATGTGATTACATATTATGAGCAACACCCCCCCCACACCGACAGGTACTTGTTCTAACGTGGAGCTAACCCTACATGATAGATTTCAGCTCTCCACTTACAAAGTCAGGTACAGTGTATAACTGCTACTCGTCTATCTACATGTAAGATCGTGATTTGATGTACTCTCGAGGTGACTGACATTACCTGGCATAGTAAGTACTATCGATGTAGTCAGATTGGGATCTACAGATAGAGTCTACATCCACCGAGAGCTACTCGTGTATAAACGATATGAGCCCGTCAGAGGTGGTCTAAGTAGTGCGTATCCATGCTTTTTGATGGCCTGGTGAGTGTGACTCTAGCGGCGCTGTTTTTTTGTTATTTTTTTTTTTTTTTTTTTAGTTTCTTTCTGTTACAAGCTTAGCTTTATTGCCCCAGTAGGGTTGCGGTGGCACGGCGACAACAGTTAGCAGTGCCATTACACAATAGTCAGTCCTAGAGGTCATAGCAACATGCAAATGACTAGACTTTTAGTCGAATTCTCAATGGTGCAGGTAAGCAATAACATGAGAGATCAGGTATACGATGGGTTCCTTATTTCTGGAATATTCTAAGATTGACTCATTCATAATGCTGCTTTTTGATAATGCCCTCAATGATGTAATATCAACGTGTCGATTATGCAGAAGACGAACATTAAGTCTTAGTCGTCGACACACCGACTCAAACACCCTAGGTCTACTTGTTCTGACCGTGCCCTCGGGGATTTTCTGTAGTAATAGCCAACCAGGGCAGGATACAGATTTCCATAATGAACACAATTTCTAGGGTGTTGAATTCCCGAGATTCGCGTGTCCCTCATAGATTCGCCGCCTCATTTGTGTTACACGTGTCTTGCTTAGGTTTAATGCAAAGCTACTTAGTAGTCTTACGTTCTCTTCCCGCTTTACTCTTCTGCTACATTATATGGTCTCCAACTCTTTTACGTACGTGTTTTAGAATTTCACTGACTGAATATGCTTTGTACGTGATGAATTCGAAGTTTCATCTAGTCTATGATTGAGGATGCTTGATAGTGGACTTGACTTGACTTGACTAATAAACTCTTTTGGAGTCAAGCAAAACTGTCGAGCCGGATCAGTCGGCCCAAATCCAGTTCGTGTATCAAACGTCACCTATGTATTTGTCTACTTACTATTGACCTGTGAATTGATCTTACTGACAAAGATTGCCTACGAGCTTTATATCCCTCACTAACGTAACCGACGCTGAGTGGTTACTGTGTCCCCAGATCCCTTGGTTTGGACCTTTGTCATATCTTTCCTTTTTGTGCCATGGGTGATGTCCGACATCTACTCCACATCTTTTACCTTACTTACTTTAGAGCGGCCCTATCCGCGTTATAGTCGGGCATTTGAAACGTAGTCGGTTCCGCTAGTATGCCACCAAAGGGGTCAGCAGATTCTCACCCATTCATCACCATCATCAACCTGATCCTGATTCTATCTCATGACCATGTGCTTCTCTCCTGTGGTTCTCGTTGACCGATTGTGAGTGTGTAGGTACATTGAATCTCTGCATCGAAAATAACTAGCAACAAGCTTGGAGCTATGTATGCTCGTGTGTCAATCTACATTAGATAGCTTCTCTAAGTGTCTGCGCCCCCAGTCACAATTGAAGATCACAAGGTGATGAGAAAAAGTACTGACCTCCGCCATGAGTGACCACCTTGACACCAGCCTTAGTTTCCGACGCAAAGCACAAGTATTGCTACTGCCCCCTTCCTTCTTAGTACGGCTTGAGTTTTCTCGTGACAATAGCTGAGTGGAAGGAAAGCCTAACTTCGCAGAGATAGTTTTTGAGAATTGGTGGGGAAACGCACAGATTCTCAGCGCGCGTGATTTTTGTGCCAAGTGCAGGTGAGACGCACAACAGCGCATTGACAGGGCTGATGACAACCCGCTGCCAGCGGTTTTTCTCACCCATTTTTTATCCCTCCGAGCGCGATATGATTTCGCACGCAAATCATGCGGTCTGTAATTTAGACTAGACTCACTCTGATTAGATATGTGTTTTCTTAATAAGAGGTAATAACCGGCAGCTTAGGAGTTTTATATGGTTTTGAGGCACAGTGGCTAGTGACCATTACAGACAACGACGAGACCGCAGACTGTCCATGCCCCGATTTCAGCCTAAGTTATTACTTCTGCTCCACCGTTCTCCCAATCCTGCTTTAAGGAAATTATTGAATGTTCTTTCGACTGGATACAAGCGTGAGTCCTATACCCCCATGACTGTTGCTACAATAGGTTACAATATGATAGACATATCGTAAAGTCACCAGTAAGTTATATCTAGGCGTACGTCCTGTCCCTTACTAGCTCTGTAAACAAGAAAGATATTATCGATTCTGGTGGCAGCGCTGCGGGATTGCCTATTAGCAGCTATTTCACTAGGAAGCGAAAGAGCTACATACATATTATTACTGCCTCTAACCACGCATAACAACACTGCATGTTGTCTAGCAGGGCCTACTCTGCGAGGCACACTAAATTTATCTCTCGCGTACAAGATCCTTACTGTCCCTTTGTTTCCCCTTCCTTCTTAGTAAGACTTTTTTCCTCTTTCATCCGCTTCCTTTCTGCTTTCTTACCTTTCTGTTTCCTAGCAAGATAGCTCCCAAACGAACCTGCCAAGATCAGTCCCCTTCCAAGCAAGAACGTCCGTTCTTTTTCCCTTCTCTAATATTATTTTTTTTTCTCAACCATTGCTGTGGTTTTGCTCTTGATTTTGGTCACGCTCCCCAAAACCATTTCTCACAGTCTTGTACGTTTCGTTTATTAAGCATCTTATTTAAGTAACCACAATAACCATTCATAACCTATTTGATCTAGTGTTATTATTTTCATGGAAACTACAGTCCCAGACCCCCCCAACCCATCTCAAACGTCTTGTTTATGTTTCTTGAATAGTTTGAGAAGGAAAAAGTTTTTTGCTATTTTTGGTTCGATGCTTTTTCCTTTCTTCTGCTCAAATTGTGTTCCTTCCTGCAAAAAAAATGATCTCTGTGAAGAATTTCAGGTTTCAGGCCCCATCATAGCACATAAACTGCACTTGTTAATATTACAAATGACTTGCTTCTTGCGTCTGACCAAGGCTGTGTCTCATTGCTAGTGTTACTTGATCTTAGTGCTGCATTCGAAACTATAGATCATGACATACATAGATCGAATACAAAACTATACAGGTATTCAAGGGCAGGATTTAGATGTTTTAGATCATACCTGTCCGATCGCTACCACTTTGTTAATTTGAATGGGGAGTCATCTCAGTTATCACCAGTAAAATGTGGAGTGCCACAAGGATCTGTCCTAGGTCCTCTGCTATTTTCGATATACAAGTTGCCCCTTGGTAATATTATCAGAAAATACAGGATTAGTTTCCACTGTTATGCCGATGATACTCAACTATATATCTCAACAAGACCAGATGAAACTTCTAAATTATCTAAGCTAACGTAGTGTGTTAAAAATGTAAAAGATTGGCTGACCAATAATTTTCTCCTATTAAATACAGATAAGACAGATATGACTTATTGGACCAAAAAACAGTACACAAAATCTCTTAGATTGCAATTTGCAACTAGACGGATGCACTGCTACTTCCTCTACAGTCAAAAATATGGGCATTATATTAGATAGCAACTTGTCTTTTAAAAATCATATTTCCCATGTTACAAAAAACAGCATTCTTCCATCTTAGAAAAATCGCCAAGCTACGAAACATGTTATCTGTTTCTGATGCAGAAAAACTAGTTCATGCATTCACGACCTCTAGACTGGACTATTGTAATGAACTGCTAGCTGGTTGTCCTGCATCTTAAATAAACAAGCTACAGATAGTCCAAAAAGCGGCTAGAGTCCTTACCAGGTCAAGAAAATATGATCATATTACCCCAATTTTACAGTCTCTGCACTGGATACCTATAAGTTCCGTATCAGTTACAAAATATAATAACCCTTAATGGGTTAGCTCCTGCGTAACTAACTAGTCTTCTACCACGCTACAATCCATCACGCTCCCTAAGGTCGCAAAACTCTGGACTTTTGGTAGTACCTAGGATAGCAAAGTCCACTAAAGGAGGTAGAGCTTTTTCGCATTTGGCTCCCAAACTCTGGAATAGCCTTCCTGATAACGTTCGGGGTTCAGACAAAATCTCTCTGTTTAAATCTAGATTAAAGAAACATCTCTTTAGCCAAGCATTCAAATAATGCATCTCATAATCTTTTACTGCAGTTATATCTAATAAAATGCACATTATTATTCTTTAGCTTGGGTTAAATCCCGTGGTAACTAGGATTTACACAAGCTTCAGTCTGGATCCAGAACACCTGAGAAGAGATGATGCAACCCCTCAGAGGCCCTCAGATGATGCCAACCCTGAAACAACATACAGAACTACCACATTTTTGCTATAAGTTTGATTGCAATATATAATAATTGCTGTTAACAGTGTTCATCGTCTGTTTTATTACGTCTTAAATTGATTTTTCCGTTCTGCTCGTTCGTCTGGTCAGAGGAGAACTGGCACCCCGACTGAGCCTGGTTTCTCCCAAAGTTTCTTCTCCATTCTGTCATAATGGCGTTTTGGTTCCTTGCCACTTGCTCTGGCTTGATTAGTTGGGGACACTTCATTTCCAGCGATATCGTCGACTTGATTGCACAGATATTATTTAAACTGAGCTGGATGTTGACATCAATGAATTCAATGATGAACTGCCTTTAACTGAAAAATGAGTTTACTATTGTCACTTTGCATTATTGAAACACTATTTTCCTAATTAATGCTCTTCAGTTGCTTTGACACAATCTGTATTGTTTAAAAGCGCTATATAAATCAAAGGTGACTTGACAGACACACGCACACACACACACACCACACACATCACACACACACACACACACGGAGACACACACACCACACACACAAAACACACACACCCACACAGTCACAGACACACACACACACAGAGCGAGAGAGACACACACACACACTAAGGCAGTGCTGCAGAACATCATGAGTGGGATTTTTTTCTTTCTCGAACAATATGACGACAGAGAGGAGGAAGGTCTCAAAGAAACGAGATAAAAGCATCACAATAATCCACACCACTTCAGTCCATCTGTTAACATCTGGAGAAGACAAAAGCTTAAACTAATCCAGCATTAAGACGTTTTAACTAAAATACATTGAGTCTATAATCCATAATAACTCTTCCTCCAGTGAAAAAGTGCATCTGCTGTTGTCTCTCACATCAAAATCCAGCCACATATTTGTTTAGAGATGTTTAAACGCTGCTTGATCTGTGCAGATTTCTCTCCGGATTCACACCAGAAACTTTTTCACTGGAGGAAGAGTTATTATGAATTATGGACTCTATGTATTTGAGTTAAAAGCATCTTAATGCTGGATGTGTTTCAGCTTTTGTATTCTCCAGATGTTAACTGATGGAGGGGAGTGCTGTGGATTATTGTGATTGTTTTTATCAGCTGTTGGACTCTATTCTGACGGCACCCATTCACTGCGAGCAAGTGATGGGGTGATACATTCTACAAATCTGATGAAGAAAGCCACAACAAATCATCCTGATGCGGATAAACTGTTGGCTGATCTATTCCTTTAATAAATCTAGAATAATCTATAGAAACATCACACATCATCAAACGTTCAGCTGCTTCTGAACAGCATTATTAACTGAGAATATATTTACTCTCTCTGATATGTTGTTGAACTGGTTCTGAATGAGGCTGTGATTTAAAGTTGTGTTAATCAGTGTAGAGTCTCAGCGCTCCGTCCATCAGTTCAGCCTAACGAGCTCTTCCTGTCTGTGGAATAATTAGCCAGGACTGTAATGAGTGTGTTTGTAGAGCTCCACGACTTCTCCTCCTTCACAATAGTGCATTCGGCCCAATTAGCACCGCGTCTGATGAAGACCAGCGGCTCAACAAGCTCAGCTTCTGATTGGACGAGAGACACGAGTCTGCATTAATGACCCTAACGACCCGCTGCACATCACAGGACCCCATACTTTACAATACGGTCTCATTCGTTAACATTTGTTAATGCATTACTTAACATTAACTATGAGCAATATGTGTTTCACATTAATTAACCCTTGTTATGTTAATCACATTATATGTAATTTTACTGTAAAATACTGTCCAATTTTTTTAAATTATTTTTTTCTGCAACTAAAACCATAAAAGTAATTACAGTTAGCAATTAACTAAATCTATCTATCGATGATTCTATCTATCTATACTATATATCTTGTTCTATGCTATATCCATTATCTATCGTTTATCTATCTATATATCTATCTATCTATCTATATATATCGATCTGTCTGTTTGTCTGTCTGTCTGTATGTCTGTCTGTCTGTATGTCTGTCTATCTATCTATCTATCTTGTTTCTATCGATATATTATATATCTATCTATTGTTATATATATCATCTGTCTGTCGTCTATCTGTCTGTCTGTCTGTCTGTCTATCTATCGATCTATCTATCTATCTATCTATATTGTTCTATCTATCTATCTATCTATCTATCCATCTATAGATCTATTATATATCTATTAGCTATCTACTCTATATTGTTCATCTATCTATCTGTCGTCTTGCTATCTGCTGTCTGTCTGTCTTATTATCTAATCTATCTATCTATCTTGTTCTATCTATCGATATATCTATCTATCTATCTATCTATCTGTTCTATCGTTCCATCTATCCATCCATCCATCTGTCCATCCATCATTCTATCCATCTATCCATCTATCTATCTATCTATCTTATCTATCTATCTGTCTGTCTGTTCTGTCTGTCTGTCTGTCTGTCTATATCTAATCGTTATGGTCGATCAATCTAGCGAACTATTATCATCTACTATCTCTATTCTGGTTCTACATATATATCTATCATCCATCCATCCAATCTATCTATCTATCTATCTATATATCCATCTGTCATCTATCTATCTATCTATCTGTCTATCGCTTTATCTCTATCTATCTATCTATCTATCTATTATTATCTATCTACTATCTATCTATCTATATATATACCATCCATCCATTGTCTATCATCGTCTATTCATCCATCTTATCTATTATGTTCTATTATCTGTCTGATTATCTATATCTATCTATCTATCTATCTATCTATCTATCTATCTATCTATCTATCTATCTATCTATCTATCTATCTATCTATCTATATATATATCTATCGTATCTATCTATCATCTATCTATCATCTCTCTATCGGTGGATCTATCGTCTATTATCATCATCTATCTATCTATCATTATATCTCTCTATCTATCTATCTATCTATCTATCTTCAGTCTATTTATCTATCTATCTATCTATCTATCGTCTATCCATCCATCTATCTGTCTATCTGTCTATCTATCTGTCTATCTATCTATTTGTGTCTGTCTGTCTATCCATCCATCCATCTGTCTGTCTGTCTATCGCTCAATGTTTGTACTGATTATTTTTTACAAATAAAGATCTGTGCATCAGTGCGTGATATGAAACAGATTCATCACGTGTGTCTGATTCAGTATCATGTTTGTCGTTTATTTATTTATTTTTTTAAATAATTTTACCAAAGTCCAGCTGCTGCAAGAGTCCTGAATGAAAGTGTAGTTTAATTTGAGCTTGTCTGCCAGTTCCTCACACAAACGAGCGAGACGATCCGCTGGTGTAAAACACGTCTGAAGGTGAAAGCATTACCTGCACAGACGCTTCATCTCAGCCCTGCTGCACCTGATGCTTCATTAGAGCATGCTGGGATAGCGGCAGCTCGTCACACTAACGCCTGAGCTAATTAAACAGAGTCCAGACACGCCGGGCATCACACGACATTATTATAAGAGACGTGTGTTCACATGTGTGAGAGATTTCTAATAATCAGAGACATCTGAATACAGTGCAGCCTGAAATAACGACACAGATCATTAACGAGAACAGCGATGATTAAACTAAAGCCTCGCACTCTGACAGTTCTGAATGGTTCTGAATTATCAATGTGCTTTCAAACCAAACCAATCAAACCTTCTAATGAACTTGCTTGTGCAAAGTAACAAGCATGTGTACTTGATCCTAAAATAATACTCGTGCAACACAATACATTGAAATGCATTACTTCTAAGAATACTCTTGCAAAAGAGTATTGTAGCAGTACCACGGCACAGTTAGTGTATCAGATAATACTTTAAAACACCTTAGTAGTACCATAGTATTGTAGACATCTAAAACCACAATAGAATGTTAATGGTATGATGTTGCAAAAAAAAAAATAGTATTAATACTGTGAATAGCTATAAATACATAAAGAAAAAGAAATAAATAAATGAATAAAATATTTTGCAAATAATTATGTTAATGTAAAACATTGTAATTAATAATTAGTTTAATAAAATAAATATTTTATATGATTGAGTCAATTAATGGTTGCATATCCAATAATATTTTTTTTAATGAAAATAATATCAATAAATAGCATGTCCCAAATAAATATAAAAAATTTAAGTTTATTTAACTAAATATGTAGTTAAGCAACATATTGTTTATTATTCATTAGTAAATTAATTGTGAATTATCCAAAGAAACTAACTTATAAACTAAACTTTCTAAATAAATAAACAGTTAGTTTAATAACTATTACAAATACATTATTGTTATTAAACAAATAAATAAACTGCCTGGAAGCATTGTTTCACAACTCGATGTCATGAAAGGTGATGAAAAAATTAGCTAATTAAATCATTATTTAAATGTACATGATTGAATCTTTTTATGAATTAAGAAATATGCAGATATATAAAAAAAAAACAACCAAACAAAACACTTTATTATTATTATTTTTTTTAAAGAGCAAGTATTTCAGCTTTGCATCCAGAAATCCATTTCAATTGCATTACGTGTGAAACAGGTATTTTAAATTATAATATTATTACTGTTTTTACTGTATTTTTTTTAATCAAATGAATGCAGCCTTGTTGAACAGAAAAAACGTTAGCGTATATATTTATTGTAAGTAAATATTTCAGGTCAAAGGCATTCGGCTGACAATAACGTTTGGGCATCCCTGATTTAAAGTGAATTGAATCAGCATATAGGTGTAGATGTGATTAATCTGAGCTGAATAATTATCAGAAATCATCAAAGTCGACAGGCTTTTACATTCATTGGGCTGCGAGCGACGGCTGTAATTTCCAGTAATGACTGGCGCTCATTATTCTGTTCACACTCGGGTCCTGAACCCTGTGAAAATCATTATGTGGCAGAAACGGGAAGGAAGGGGCCGCTCTTTAAACTCAAACCCTCCAGGTCTCATTTGCTAATAAAACCCGGCGAGGTCAAAGCCCGAGAAAAAGCCCGGCGGCACCTCTCAAATGTCAATGCAGACAAGCCTATTCTCACATTGTGCCACCAATCAAAAACCCTCTCGCTGTGAGAGTTCGCCGGAAAAAACCCGCAAGAAAAGAGCAGGAAAAATAATAGCGAATGAGCCGCTTTTGTCTGCCTCCAACAATGAGGACGGAAAAAACTTAATTCCATCTGTCTGTCTGGCAAATGAAAGCTGAAGAACTTTCATAAACTCTGAGGAAAGGCTTTTCTGTCTGTCGGCTAATTGGCCAGCAGCGGCGCTTCGTGACGCGATCAGCCGCTCCCACACGTTTTAATGACTTTATCCACCGTATAAAGTCACCATGAACGCCGGCTAATGAATTCAGAGTCATGTGATGAGTTTGCCAGGCAGACAGGAGATTCTCGGGTTATTATACAAAAACAGAAAACTCAAAACTTATCATGTTTGTATTGTGCTTTATTGTGTTAGTTGTATTTAGCTGTATTTTGTAACCTAATCAAAATACCCCAACTGCAGTTCGATTAACTGGAATGCAGAATGAAAAAACATGATTTTTGAAAATCGTTAAAAAGGGAGTTATCAGCTTTTGCAAATTAACTCTTCATATCGAGATGAAAGGGTATGGGGAAATACTTTTATTTTTCTAGAATTACAGTAAGTCAGTAAGCATGAGTTATGATGTTATTAAATTATCAAAAAAACATTATTATTATTATTATTATAAGTAGACGCAGATTGTCGATAATTAAGATTTTTTAAATGTTTTTGAAGGAAGGTTCTTTTAAGGTACAATTTTATTTTTCAAAAAACCAAAAAAATTACCGTAAAAATCTATGAAATATTATTTTAATGAAAAAAAAGCTGCTTTTCTATGTGAATAGGTGTTAAGCTTAATGTATTTCTGTGATGTGCAGCGGTATTTTCGCATCATCCTCCAGTCTTCAGTGGAACATGATCTTCGAAATAGATATATGATGATTTTACATCTGAATACAAACATGTGAATTTTCAATTAATTTATTTTTAAAAATGTATATTAAAGACATTTAGTTATATTATTTGAAATGTCTCTAACTGTAAAATTTAAAATTTGTTATAAATGATTTTTTAATTTTTTATTAAACGAAAATGTTAAATTCCTAAGTGATTTTAGTTTACAATACAATTTATATTTAAAATATTATATTAATTTCAATTTCATAAACATAGTCCAGGCAAGTGATTCCCTTTCGAATTAAAATGTCATATGAATAATTACAAATTATTTCATTGTAATTAAAAATAAAAATGCATTTCAAGTTTAAAAAAAAAAACTAAGTTCCTTATTTAACATTTCTGGTTATTATCAATGTTGAAAAAAGTTGTGCTGCTTATTATTTTTGTAGAAACTGTGATACATTGTATTTTTCAGGACTCTTTCATGAATAGAAAGTTCAAAAGAACAACATTTAATTGAAATAGAATCTGTTGTCCATTAGAAATGCCTTCTGTCACTTTTGAGTCATTGATGTATAAAAGTATTAATTTCTTTCAAATATTACTTGCCTCACACTTTTGAATGGAAGCAGCACGACTGTTTTCAACATTGATAATAATCAGAAATGTTTCTCGAGCAGCAAATGATTTCTGAAGATCATGTGACACTGAAGAATGGAGTAATGACTGCTGAAAATCCAGCTGCGCATCACAGAAATAAATTAAATTTTAAAATATATTCACATAAGAAATCCGGTATTTTAACATTCTAATAATATTTGTATTTTACTGTATTTTTGATAAATAAATGCAGATTAGGTGCGAAAGCGCAATCTTACCAAGCCCAAACTTTTGGGTGATACTCCAAAAACAGACTTTATTTTGGTTAACCTTATTCTCCAAGAGTTTTTATCGTCAGACTGAAGCAGAAGGACACTATCATCTGTCCTATAATCATATAACGGCGTGGTTTCTGTCCCGTCTGACTTTCTCTCGGCACAAACACTCGTCAGAGCTGCGAATGCGGCAAACGTAATTAGTGTGTTGTGGCCTGATGCTAATGACGGATTCCTGTGGGACGTCATGTGATTGAAGTTCTGATTTAATTCCTGCCGTCCTTCACACTTCAAGACAGAATAAACGTCTCTGCGCTCGACCCGCAACAACAGATGCTTTCCATCCGCACTCTTACTGTACACACAACACTTAACTCCGTTAATGAGGCTGTGAAAACAAATAGCATCGCAGATCAGACTTCATTAGGAAAAATACAGATTTCACCGCTTTTGATCTTGAGAGACAAATATTCTGGATTTCCGTCAGTTTTGCCTGCACACATTTTCAAAACTTTGCCTCCTTTTTTCCAAAACTTTACACACAAATCCAAGAATGGCACACACAAAATGCAAAATGCCTCAAATCTCTTGCACTGTCATTTCAAAATCATAACAAACACATGCTCAAAGAAACATTAGCAAACACTTGCTCTGAATATAATGTTTCCTGTTAGAGCTGTGTGGTGTCCATAGAGAATCATGTGTTGTTGTTTGCTTAAAATGAAATGATTAAAACCTGAGTCAAAGGGCACCAGGAGTGTTAGTTAGGTTTTGTAGATTTGGTCTGTGTGCTTATGCGTTTGAGTGTCAGCTTTCACAAAATGCTTCCTTGTGACGAGGAAAGAGGGTGCGTAAGCGCGACTGTAAAACATTCAAAAATTATAACAAAAAAAAAAAAGATAAATTATCCGAGAAGGCAACATGCCGCCATAACATATTAAGCGGTCTTTTTAACCGACGTTAGGATGTATCTTAAAGATTATTTTTTCTAATTTCTGCCCTTTCCCACAAGTGTCAACTAGGAAAGTTTAGACATGTTTTATGAAAACAAGTCAAAAAGATGAATTGAACATTTACAAGAATGGTTAGATATTGGAACTAAAGCAAAAGACTCTGAGGAATATGAGACTCGCGGGTGTTGTTGGTTGTGACAGAGAGAGTGAGTTTGACATGAGCGATGGGAGGGGGAAAGGCTGTAGGATGTACCTCTCCTATTACTCACTGACACTCATTCGAGAGCCGGACGCACTAATTACCAGACAGTCCTCAGGCTCGCCGAGGTGGGGCGGGCGAGTAACAAAACAATGAGGACCCAACACCACAACACGTTCCATGAAAGCCGAGATGTACGAGACGAGCTCCAGCATCAATGCACACTCACACCCGTGGAAAAGATTAGCAATAGGGACACACACGGGATCAGCACGAGGAACTATGATAATCAATATTCTTCGTGGAGTCGAATTTATTTCCTAAAGCGGCTTCATACACTAGATGATTTAAAGCGCTTTACTGTAATAAACAGGAAAAATATGTAGAAATAGTGTCCATATGGAAAAATTCAGCACAATTAGAACACTTCAGCTATTAAAGCAAATCTACAGAAGACACTGTAACGTTGCTACTGTGAGGGAGCGAGGAGACGAGGAGTACATCAACAATGAGATTTTAATGACATCGAGAGAACCAGGAAACCATACATAGCAGGAGAGGTATACACACACAGACATTCAATACCGGATGACCAAACAATGAACAACACAGGGCTTAAGTACTCTGAACTAAATGGGGAACACCTGGAAATAATGACATAAACATAGGAAACACCCAGGACAAATAAACCTAATCAAGGAACAGGAAGACCAAATAAGGGCACAAACATAACATGGAGCATTCCAATCCAATCCAATGCTGTCAGTCAGGGTTATCATAGTTAACTAAAACTAAAGGAAACATGAAACTAAAACCATAACAAAGGTACTTGAAATAAATAAAAAGCTTCAAGGCAACATTTCTCATTTTAATTTAAATTTACTAAAATAACAAACTAAAAGTAAAACATTTACTAATTATACTATTTAAAAAAAAAAAAAGAAAAAAAACTAAAAAAAAAAAAAAAGACAAATATAAAATATAATACAATTACTAAAACTTTAACTGAAAACAATACAGAACATATCAAATAAAAACTCATTCAAATATGTAATAAAACTATGTAGTATTTTTGACTGATACTAACGAATCCTGGGTCGTGCAGGAAACGATCATATTACTGTCTTTTTAACCCCTTTCAGCCTTTTAATGATTTTTAGTACCTCGATATTTAAGTAAATACTGTGAATTTTTTTTAAATGAAAAATACTAGATTAAAAACAATAAAAATAATAATGGCCACTAAACTTTAACTCAATAAATAATTAGATTTATTCATTTTCAGTCATGTGCATCAGTGACAAACAGACAAACATGCATCCAGGAACATGAATTATTAAAGTAAATGGAGATGATCTTGATTTCATGTTGAATTTGTGTCCCTGGAGCACAAAACCAGTCATATGGGTCAGTTTTTGGAAATTTAGATTTATACATCATCTGAAAGCTGAATAAATAAGCTTTCCATTGATGTATGGTTTGTTAGGATCGGACAATATTTGATTATCTGGAATCTGAGGGTGCAAAAAAATCTAAATATTGAGAAAATCATCTTTAAAGTTGTTCAAATGAAGTTCTTAGCAATGCATATTACTAATCAAACATTAAGTTTTGATATATTTACGGTAGGACATTTACAAAATATCTTCACGGAACATGATCTTTACTTAATATACTAATGTTTTTTGGCATAAAAGCGAAGTATAATGGAACACATACAATGTATTGTTGGCTATTGCTACAAATATCCCCCAGCGACTTAACACTGCTTTTGTGCTGCAGGGACACATATATGTTTAAATTGAATCTTGAAGCTAATCTAAATGACAAGATGTTCACAAAACTCAAATGGCAAAATAAAAAGCACATTAGATAAAAAACAAACATGTAGGAAATATTCAATATATTGGCCAGCACTATCAGGCTAAAACACACACAAACAAGTAAGCACTCGATTACGCATCACATTACACAGGAAAACAATATGCATTCATTCTGGAGCGGCGTCTCCATTAGTCTGATTCCTGAGGTGCTGTCAGTCCCAGAGTCTTCGTCTCAAATCAAATGAGAGGCGATCAATGGCGCATTAAAGAGAGAGAGAGACGCTCCAAATACGGGAAAAGCATCTTAATGACTTCCAATACGCCACCGCTAGAGGAAAGACGCTTTAATTCAAATAGATTTGCCTATTTTGATATAAAAATTCATTCCCAGAGCTTCTGTCTTTCCTCCATTAGCTGATATCGAGCGCCAGCCGCTTTTACCGTAATGCGAGCGATAACCGGCTGGTTACTGGTGGAAGGTTTCCTCGGAGGACCGAGGGTTGATTCTGCTGGGTTTATTCTCTAATAAAGTGCGGTAGTGATCGCACACCATCTCAGCCCATGATTCCCTCCGTAGAGATTTCAAACAGTCCTCAATAAAGAGCTCAAACCCAGCAGATTGCACCGTTTCATTCTGCATGCGAAGTCATGCAATCAAAACCACCCACAACTCAACCATTACGAGCATAAAAACCACCAATTGTGAAGTTTAATTCAAATATGCACGGATATAAAAGCAGTTTGAGAGTGATTCGCAGTCGTGCTGCTGATGTCTAATGACGGATGGAGATTATCTCAGGATTATGGATAGTAAAATAGCAAATATCATCAGTGACCTCAAGGAAAGACGGCCTAGAAATGTTTATATGTTTATAAATTCCCCATGATTTTTACTTTTACTTTTAGAACAAAACAGTGCTCGATAACCCTAGAATATGTTCAATGACGTCCATTAAAAACAAACATTTAAAGCGTCAAATCATCAGATGAACGCGATTTCTGCTCGATTTCTAATGTAAAAAAATCCCTGTTAAATCAGCTAAAAACCCTCTAAAAACATCAAGAAGGTAAAACTGTGTTCCTGTAGGTTTATAAAAGTAAATTGAATTCTTGTTTGACAATTTAAGGATAAATTAAAGGACACACAATATGTTTTCTTACGGTAAATGTCTAGAGAGCAGACAATGAGTTGTATTAGTGACACTTTAAAGTTTGAAAACACAACTTACAACAGATCTCCACCACTTTTTAATGAATTTTGATTCTTAAAAAAAAAATGCTAAAGCTTGAATTGCTCTGATTCAATCTACTAGACTTTTACTAAACTTCTGTTGCAAAAAATGTGATGTTCCGTATTTTTTCCGTTTCAAAATTAATTAAGAAGTGTTGTTTTCTGAGAAACTGAACAAAATGAAATGAGTTTATGATTAAAACAAGAAACGATATAGGGTCAGAAAATAAACTTAATTTAAAAGAAAAACAACTCTTTCACACCCCACTGACAGATATCTTTTTCATGTTTTAAGCATAAAATCATTTCATTTTGCATCTCAAGTAAATGTTTCTTGATGTTTTTGTAGTGTATGCATTACTTAGAATGAATTTAAGATGTTCAGTTCTGATTTAAAACCTATTTAAGGTCTTTATCTGTGGGTAAATTAAGACTTTAAGAGCTTTTTAAGACCCCGAGGAACCCTGGATAACCTTAAGGCTGTATAGGTTCATAAAAACCTCAGACATATGCTCCAGAAGACTGAACGTAACCCGCTGAAACCAGCCTAATGTGATTAGCCGGACCGGTCTGCTTTGATGGTTTTAGAGGGCTTTAATGGTCAGGCTGAGAAATCCTGTATTAAATGAAGAATAACTGACCGAGAGTTGCTTTAGATATTCTGAGATCCATCACGAGGCCATTGAGAAAACAAGATTATTTTTCTGACCTCATTGGCATTATTCTTGTTTCTATAAACTCGCTTCATTTTGATACATTTGACAGACAATAAGACTTCATTTCTTACGTCATTTTGCTTCAAGCAAATGTGTCTCGATTTAATCCTCATAATGCATTCATGCCCATTTTGATCCAGAAGAGAATCATAAAAATTTCTACAAAATACATAGTTTTTATTAAGGGAACAAAACTTTGAAAATACACATTAACACCATCAAA
The DNA here is from genome assembly GCA_018155175.1 of Sinocyclocheilus anophthalmus. Lineage (NCBI taxonomy): Eukaryota > Metazoa > Chordata > Actinopteri > Cypriniformes > Cyprinidae > Sinocyclocheilus > Sinocyclocheilus anophthalmus. Next base: position 17,470 of record JADLZN010002167.1, on the reverse strand, counting down.
ATACACATTTGTTTTTTTTTTCCAGATTTTTTAAGTTATGTTTTAAGAGATATAATCATTACACAAAAAAAAGTTTTGCATTTTGGGTTTATTATTCTGAGACCCATCACAAAGCCATTGCAATAAAACGTAATAAATTTAGTTAAAAGAAAAAATTAAGAATATTTTTTCCAACCCCATTGGTAGATATTTTATTATTCTTGTTTTGAGCAAAAATACACACGATTTTTCATCATTTTTGGATCACGCTTGATACTTTCACGGTCAAAAGCGAACAAAGACTTGAAATGTGTTTATTTTTTTTCTCTTAGGAAAATCAATGTAATATAATTTTTGATTATTATATATTTTTTTGTATTATCATTTAGTATTTTGAGGGGATTGTATGATACTACGCAATATTTATAAAATCTTTACGAGCAATTTTTTTCCACGGTCACTTCTGACCGCCAAGTGTTTTATTTTCCGACCTTTAACATATCCAAATCATGTCCGTGATTTTTTTGTGTTCACATAGCTACTGCAAAAAAAGCCACCAATTTTCTCCCCATTCGGATATAGCAAAAAAAAGTAAAAATTAAAAACGTAAATTTTCCAGCCGAAGAGGCCCATTGAGAAGCTTGACCTTCATCAGTACAGATGAACGACTGTCAGGAAGCCACAATCAAGCAAGAATCTCCACTAATCGATCAGTGATTGATCAATCCGACGGTCTCACCTGGCGGCACCCATGGGTCCAGCGAAGGCTTTTCACTGGTGTCGATCTGCTCCCAGTCCAGGTCATCGTCTCGCCCTTGGCTGTATCCGCAGGACGAGAAGGGCTTCTCGAAGTCACAATCTCCTGAAACAAAAGGACAGACATTTATATTATCAGCTCTTTTCCCATTACTGTGGCCTGGAAATGAAATATTCCTCCTCCTTGGTTCTTTCCGTCATGATGCGGCCGCTCATAATGCAATATGCCAAACAGCAGCAGCGCTTAAACCGAGATGGAGAGCGATTCGAAGCGAACGCGCGGCACAACACATATATTACCATCATTAGCTGCACAGCATACCAATTTCACAATGACAGAAATGAAGTGTCCAAACTCTATCATCGTTAAACGCTGGGCTGCCGCCGCGCCAGCGAGCATAAATGTGATTCATTTCACAGCGGCGTGCGACCAGACTTCCCCTTCACATCAACCGCCGTCAGCTCTCATTCATCCTAATTCTCCTCGCGGGATGCACAATGCTGACCGTCATCTGTGCTTTTAATTCCTGCAATAAACAGGTGAGAATGAACAGAGGAACACATTCAAATTTAAAGGATTCTGTGGCTCTTTGACTGTCAAATACTGATGTTTTTGGTTGCACATCCCAACCAGACGGGCTCAACCGTGGTTTAGTAAGAGTTTGCTGTAGGACTATCTGTTGCACACTGCAAAAATAAGATTTTTTTTTTACTTATTTGCATTGCTTTCCAGTACAAATATCTAAGTATTCTTGAATCAATATACATTTACTGTAGAAGCAAAATTACTTTATATGATATTGCATCTTGTTTTCTGAAAAATGCATCAAAATCATGTGAGTTATTAACAAATATCTGCCAATGTGGTTATTCAAAGTGAAAATTATTTTTCTGTCCCAAAAAAGGGAATGGCATTTTGCAAATGATTTAAGAATGTATTTATTTGTGTATTTAGTTATTTGATTTATTAATTTTTTTACAATACGTTTTTAAGATATATATATATATCTTTCAAAAAAAGATTGGGTCATTTTTGAACCAGGTATGTATGGAGCACAATTAGTGTCAAAAATTTTAAATTTGGAAAATTTATAATAGTGGAGTTATAGTAGTGCCAAAAACCTTTTAAAAACAAATGTAGCCTTTTCCCCATTTCTCACACACTTTTGAACTGAATTTTGTTGATGAACATGAATATGTACGTCAATTGATGAACCACTGCAGCATGAAAAACTGATCAAAACTTTTTTCACCTAAAACTGAAAGTTTATGCAATTAAAATCACATTACTTTGTTGAAAACTTTTTAGAGTGATATTTATTTATTGTTAGAAATAAATATGTATGTTTTATAGATTTGGACTGTTTTTGAGCAATCATGAGTTAAAAAAATTCAAAGGAATTTAATCAAATTATGCCCTTATAAATTTATTGCAATGATTTATTCAAATCAAAATTGGTTCAAGTGGAATTTGAAATTTCAAAGAATTTCTAATTTCTTTCTTTTTTTTAAAGGGGTAAATGCAGTAATAATGTGGTAACATTCAAAATTATTTCACATTCACTCATTAATGAGAAGTTGCTGATTAGATGGAATATGGTTTTAACTGAAAAATAGAGAGTGTTCACGATTCTTCGGATCCAAACGGACCAGGAATGTGAAAATAGTCTACAGATTTTGCATGCATTAAGAAAGTTTAGACATTAGCACTGGAAAATAATACAGAAACACTGAGGAAAAACATAATTTCTTTGCAGTGCAACTAACCAGCTGCTTTAAACATCAAAACTTCACCTTTAATGTAAAAAGTCTAGCTGTGCTTCATTGAATGTCAATGTCAAAGTCAGATTTATTGATATAGCACGGCATAAATTGAAAGTGCTTTACAACAATAAACACAAAGCCTTAAAAGAATAGAACTGCTCTTGAATGTAAGCATCTTTTACTGTAAATTCAGAGTTTTAACTGAAGCTCGGCCGTGACTGATGGACCGCTGCAGAACTACGACCAGCGTCCGAGGGAAATTAATGTTTAAGGCTGTAATTATGGGTAAACAGAAACAAACAGGTGCGAGGAAACGATTATTGGCACACTTTTAGCCCCTTTGCTTATCAGCGCTGCACTGAGATTTATTCTGAGTGCATCTGAACGAGCCGACGCAAGGCCAAAAGTTCTGTACACTCCAGAGCAAATGGAAAATAATGGTAAAATAAATGAATATTTCAGGACGCGGCGCTGCAGTACTCGCAAACTCACTATAAATCAACACAGGAACTGCTACACACACACACACACAAATCAGCAACCAAACACACCCATTTAACACACACACCCCCCCACCCAAACCCCCCCCCACACACACCTTCCTCTACGCACAGATGCACAATAATGCTTGCATAAACAAGAAAAGCAGAAAAACACCTTTTACATGCCAGATCTGATCAATCACTCTTTGTGCGTGTGTTTTGTGAGGCAGGGGGTTTGTTGTGTCTGTGTGAGTTAGTGTGTGTGTTGGATATGTGTGTGTTACCTGCCGTTTATTACATACTGGTGGGGACCTTGCGTTAAACTAGATAGCTAAAGAACAGACTCCATGGGGACTGTGTTGTCACGGGTGGGCGACCTAATTGTGGTCACCCGGGTACAAAAGCTTTTAAATAATTCAGAATGAGTTTTTTTTTGAAAATCTATAAATGCAGAAAGTTTCCTGTGAGGGTAGGTTTAGGGGTAGGGTGTGGTGTGGGTTAGGGCCATTAGAAATAAGGTCTGTACAGTATAAAAACCAGTCGAAAACTACGGAGATGTCCCACAAGGGAGTGCTGGAACGCATGTGTGTGGTGTGTGTGATGTGTGGTGTGGTGAGCTGTGTGTGAGTGTGTGTGTTGTAGTTGACCTGCTGAGTCTTTTTAAAACCCCCCGCAGTTGTTTTTGCTGTTCTTGTTTATCTGCAAGGCTTATTGTCATTGCATCTGGATGACCGACTATGTTTAGAGAGGAGGAAAGGTGTTATATGGACAGTCAGTGAGTGATTCAGTCGTCAGGCTGTTAGTGGGGGGGGTATGAGTATTTTAAAGCGACTGTGAGTGCACTGGATGTACAGATGCGTTTAGGAGTTGATGGCCAGACACATTGGTTTGTCTTCCTGCAGATTCATGCAGTAACTGCTATCTGATGATATATTCAGGCTTTTGTCCGCTTAGATACACAAGCGAGAGGACGGCAGATTCAGTGAGCGCTGAAAGGAGAACGAGTTCATCTTCTATTCTGCACGCGTCAGGAGACACTGGAGGTGACAATGGAGACAGACAGCCTTGAAAGAGAGCCCCACTACTGGACAGTGTAGTTCTCCAGAGCGAACCTTATAGAGGAGAAGAGAGAGAGAGTGTGTGTGTGTGTGTGAGAGAGAGAGAGAGAGCTGCTTTAATATGAGCGTTGTCTGCAAGTGCTTCATTATGGTTAACACAAGTACAAGTACAAATACATACAGAAGTTAACTAAAATTTATTTTGCTCCAAAATTAATTTGGCATCATGGCACAAATGTATATAAAAAAAACACTGTATATATAAAAAAAAAAAAAATTAAAACTTTTAGCTAACCCTTGTAGATCCGAAATACACAAATGGCTCACTAGATAATAAAGATACTTATGCTAGTTGTTGAAATAAAAGACCTACATACTAAAACTAAAATAAATCCTAAATATATGGAAACTAGAAAACTCAAAACAGAAAGTGAAAACTAAACAAATATTTGTTACTTCCAAAAAAAAATTTGAGAGAGAGAAAGAAACATTACTTCATTTTTTTTGTTTAACTTAAACTAAAATTAACTAAACCTAAAATGAAAATTTAGAAAAACATTGTTATAGACTTAAAAAAATATATATAATATAATATAATAAAAGGTTGTTGAATGGATTGGTGGTGTTCAGGGAAGCACACGTGAGAGTTAATGATTAATTAGGTGGCGTTTTAATGGTGGGTTAGAGAAAGGAAAACGTCTCAGGGTACTGAGTAACCATGGGTCCTGAATGGGAACTTTGAACTGTGTCCTCTAGGGGTCGCTATAGGGGAATGCCTCGTCGTGACCCGTGTCTGAAGCATACGTTGAAAAAACACCAACAACATGTTGGCTGGCGACAGCCTATGACGTCATTACCGGTGCGACCACAGTATAAAAGGGCACCGGAAAAAAATCGTCATCTGCTTCTTCATCTGAAGCTTGCGTCCGACGCATGGCAGGGACAACTATGACGAAAACCCTACATTATACATTACAAAAATATAGGCCCATTTTCAGTTCAAAATGGCAAAATTAGACAAAGGTTAATTAGTTTGCATGCTCAATTATTTTTTTGTCAGTTAATAAAAATAGAATGTTTTCACGACGCGTCATCAATACAGAAGTCGGCCATATTGGTGGCACTGAATGTAAACAATGCCACTGAACCAAATAGAACTTTGGCTGATTATTGCTGCTGAAAAAGGTCAATTATTGTTGTGTTTTGGGCTGTACTAATTGGTTGGACTTGACCAGAATCGTCGGGTCATCGGTACACGACAAAGGAGCCAGCTCGTACGGATCCTATTGCCATTCTATCACCGCAGGAGAAACCTTTTATTGTCCAGCAAACATTGGCGGAAGGACACGCTGTCTGTCATGTTCATACCGCTTGCAGGAACTAAATAGCTCCTACTTCAAAGTAACTTTACGGTTTAACCCAGCACTACAGGAACTGTCAGTGATGTACGTGTACATTGATTGGCCAAATGCACACGAAACACCGGCACCCAGCATTTTTAAAAGGCCATGTAAACATATTTACTCCATGAACATGAAAATAGGGAGAACAGCATTTACCTGATGTGTTATTTTCTCAGCCTCAACGATACATAACACTGCAAGTTGTCATGGAGATTTGTCATGTTTTGCTCTTTCACTCACACAAATTATAGGTCTACATTCCCTCTCCGTTATCACTTTATCTCGGTTAACATCTCTGATTGCACCGGCATCCTTCATCCACCAGTTGTTAATGTTTGTAAATGCTGCGCTTAAAGACGTTGCAACCAGGAAAACGGTCCACAGGGAAAATGAGTTCTCCAGGAGCTATCCTAGTGACTCGTTCCTAGAACTTAGTTCCTAGAACTACATGGTGTGAAACGTCTAACCTAACCTAACATCCAAACCTAACATCTTCAGTAGTACATTAACCATGCAATCTATGCTGTTGTAACATCCAAGTATCTCTAAAATGGCCTCGCATCCGGGTAACTGACCAAATCATGACGTTGGTGAAAACACTCTATTTCTATTACAAAGGAGCTGTCAAATCTAAAATTCTGCTGTCAAAATATACTTATGGGAACATAAAGCCTGCTTACTTTGATTTGATTCGTCATCTCAGAAATATTTTGACATTGAAGGTGACAGATGCAATACCAAATTAGAGTTAATATATTAGGCAATTATTTCAAAATCTTTTTAGAGGGGTGTCAAACTCAGTTCCTGGAGAGCCGCAGCCCTGAAGAGTTTTGCTTCAGCCATGTACAAACCCACAACCTAGTAGTTTCAATAGGCCTGAAGGGCTTCATTAACGGACTCAGGGCATTTATAGGGTGAAGTTAACTCTGCGGGGGCTAAAGCTGCATCAATTCACCTTCGTAATTCGTGAAATTTCAAGATCCCAGCTTGTAAAAAGTGTTTACTTCCTCGCAGAGCTCGTTATTACAGCTTGTAGGCTGGGAGTTCTAATGCTACATTTACGTCAATGCGTAATTCCCGTAATCTTGAGATGACAACACGTGATGTTATATTCGGATCTGTTCACATCCTTGAACTGAGAATTAACCGTTTCAACTCCGTACTGCATGTCTGTCGTTTTTGTTCACATTACTTTTGTATTAAGAAATTAGTTTACATTGCCAAAAGTCAATTACATGATTTTTAAAACATAAATATTACTAAATAAATGCTTATCTACATTTTACTTCTGCTGTGTGAGGTACAGCAGTCACGTGTTACAAGCCGTAACACTTAGAGACATCTCCGGTTACTATCGTAACCTCGGTCCCCTGAGCGATAAGGAACGAGACAAGCGGTGTACCGCTATGGGGAGAGACCTCCATTCTAACCATTTTGAGCTTATAGGATCAGCGCCAGTCAATTTGAGTCTGGGCCAATTGACGCGAAGCATGCATCGGTATGCAAACACTGATGAGCTTGAAAGGAAGTATAAAAGGCAGATGTGTTACTTCAGCACCATTATCGTCAGAATTGCACACTGAACACTGCTTGGATATCAGGGCAGGCGGCACGGCCAGACCATCACAATGTCTAGTTCCCGCTCTCAGGGAACCGAGGTTATGATAGTAACCAGAGACGTTCGCTCTCGAGCTGTCTCAAGACCCCGCGGTGACTAACGATATGGGGAATGGTATCCAATGCCCGACGTGTGAGGGGCTTCGAGCAGCCCTGCAGTCTGCAAGCTAAAGAACTGATGCTCACAATCCCTAACCAATAGACAATGCGATACAGGGAGACCCAGTCCCTAGCAGAGATAGGTGGAGACAAGCCAGATGAGCTGCTAAGACAGGTACACCAAATTTGAATATTGTTAGTAATAACGTGGGCCCCTGCTGAGAACAGAGCAGAACAAACACCACAGTCTAAATGAGTGCAGAGCATAGCTGCGTAAACAGGCAAATCTGTACTCGTAAAGTGCATGGGGTCGGTGAGGAGACATCACACAAACCAAGCTGCAAGAAACAGGGCAGATTGACATGGGTAAGAGAGCAATGGTGTTGTGTATCTAACACACTAAGGCGTAGTACAATAGAATCAGTCACTCATCGATCTAGCACTTGGGATGCTAAGGACGGGACATCTCAGATTGCCTCAAGTCCTCCGCTGGCCTGGAGGCGGAAGGGGCAATAGAAGTACAGCCGCGGTCGTTGGACCTGGGTTATCCCTCATTGCGAAGCGCCAGGTGACCAACAGAGGACCTAGGATCTCGCCTGGTCGGATGTTGTGGAAACGGTTCCTGGAATCACATGAGACTACCTGGCGTTGGGGACGCGCTTTTTGAGCCGCTGCGAGAGCGCTCGAGTAAGGGACTCCACCCGGCGTCCTGAAGAGGACCCGGAGGGGAAGTCCCAGGCGGCATCAGCAGCAATTACGGGTCAGAATCCTTGATGGTCAGACAGGTTTATCATATGGTGCCTCGGAGGCACGACAATAAAAACAATGGCTATCCCCACAGCCTGGGTTGCTCGTCACCTTCAATCGCAATCCCAGTGTGCAGATCCTTATGGCATCCGCAGTGAGGCGGCCATCAACCGCAATGAAGGGATTAGCCTGGAAAACCTGCAGCACCGCCATGGTGTGCATCGCGGAAGCCGCCTCGCCATCAGACGTATATGCTTTATTGGCAAGGTGGGCGGTGGTCGTGCACGGCTTTGAGGGGAGGCTGATGTTTGAGCCTAGGGTCTTGGCTGCTGCAGGATACAGGTGCGCAGCGACGGTCTCCTCGGCTGGGGGAGAGCGCACGTACCCGTGGGTCTCCGCCCCATCCACGTGGGAAAAAATGGCTTGTGGTTTTCTTTTTTTGAGTGGCAGGATTGAAGTGAGTGATTGGGACGCAGACCATGTTGTCACATGTGTTTGTGTACGTCAGGGAAGAAGAAGGGGGGATGAAGGGCCTCAAGCAGCTTTCTGAGGTGGACCTGAAATACAAGGAGTCGATCTTACTCTTGACAGGCTCTTCTGGAGGACTCCAGGTAAGCTCCAACTCCTGGAAAGCCTTCGACAGAACCCTCATTAGCTCCTCCTGGAGGTCTGGGGGCCCATGCTGTCCGGCTGATCGGACTCCGATCCCGCCCAATCCTACCTCTCCGAGGCCGAGATGGACATCGTGTCATCCCCCTCCTCCTGGCCATAGGACAAATTCGATGTTGGAAGGAGGGTGGAAGCAGTCTTCGGGGAAGGAGACTGGGGAAGGGGGTGACCGTTGGGTTTGGCGGAGCAGCAAGACGACGCTCTCGTCACTGGGAGGTAGAGTAGACGATTCTGACGCAATTGGCGTGAGCATCGCCTTTTATACTGCCTCGCGAGCTCATCAGTATTTGCATACGATTTGCATACTTCGCGTCAATTGGACAGTCATTTGGACTGGCGGGAGCCAATAAGACTTCAGGAAAGGTTGGAAGGGAAGGAATTCCCATAGCAGCAGCACACGACGGGTAGACCGAGACAGCTTGAGCGGGAACTCAAAGCCTACAAGCTGTAATAACGAGCTGTAGGAGGACGTGAATGCTTTTTACAAGCTGGAATCTTAAAATTTCATGAATTACGAGGTAAAGTGAACGCACCTTGAGCGTTACAGCTTATACCATGTGAGAGAGAAAAGAGAAAAATGGCAGTGCTTGCAGTAGTAAATTTAAAAAACTGTTATTTCATCATATTTATGTTTTAAAAATCGTGTAATTGACTTTTGCCAATGTAAACTAATTTCTTATACAAAAGTAATTTGAACAAAACCGATATTTCAAAATGCGAATGATTAAATGGCTTGAGCAGGAAATCACGTGAATGTGGAAAATGAAAGGTTTTCAGTTTAATTTAATTCATCCATCATGCCAAGATTAAAATAATAATAATAATAATAAAAAAATATGCTAAGCAAACCCTTGATGCGCCAAAGTTATAAAAATAATCAAATAGATAATGACGTATGACTAAACGCTGTACTGAAGGATGAAGTAAAATACGTGCTCGGAAACACTTGCTGCCGTAACGTCACCAGTCTGTGGTGTCGTGGGTCTTTCAAACCCTGTCAGGGGATTAAAGAACCGTAAACGTACAAGTAAACATATTGTGAAATTTCACCCGCTGAATAAAACTACTCGCGTAGTATAGCACACCACAACACACACACAAACACTTGCATTTGTGGTTTACGGGGACACCAACCCTACACCTAAACCTAGCCCTTACAGAAAATTACTGGCAATTTTTGAATTTCATAAAACACCGTTTTGTATGTTTTTAAGCCTTTTGTTTTACGGGGACAAAGGAAGTGTCCTCATAAACCATTTGTACGTTGTAGTACCCATGTCATTATACACATTTGTGTCCTCATAAACCACACACACACACACACTGTAAATTTTGATAATTTGTTAAATCAATATTCTTTCTAACGTGTTTTTGTAGACTCGAAAACAGCAGGGCTTGAAATAACGCTTGTAATGAGAACAATAGGTTACCGAGATCACCAGCAGAACTATGCGTAATTATCGACAATCTCAACGCAACTGAATTATCCGATTTGAATGAATGGGTCAAATATGAATCGCCAGTAAGTGACTTTCTGCAACCATGGCAAATATTTTCATTTTAAACGTATCAGGCATTTTCAACACAGGTATTTTTTTTTTATATATCAAACAATATATATATATCTATATATATACTATAATATTTATATATATGATATATATATCATATATATATATATATATAATTTGTTATATAAAAATTTAAATATACAATATTAAAAAATATATCTATTATAATTTTATAATTGTTATTTCAAATTTATGAGATTAATGTTGTAATTAAGTATTATATATGTAAAACTTAATCTCAAAGTATTAAATGATTTGATTGTAACATTTAGTGTTTTATAATAATTATATTTTTTGATCAAATCCAAGAATTTGACTTGAAAGATGACACATACATCTAATAATTAAAAAAAAATTTAAGGTCAGGTAAATAACAACTTTGGGTAAATAGGCAGATTTAAAAATATGCAGATTTAAGTATGTAAAATATGATAGAAAACTGATAAGAATATTGCTTCAGAATTAATTATATTTACACCACCAAAAATCTTGGACAAGTAACTATTTTTACTCGGGCAAGTGACCGATTTACTTGTTCGAAGAACAAGCACATGGCAAGGCTTAATATCAAGCATTTTTTAATTACAATGTGAATTTTGAACTAATTAACATCATGCACATTTTTTTTCTCCAGTTTAAACAAAGTGTTGTATCATTTCTAAACTAAACAACAAACATATATAATCACCTGTGTGTATAATCAGGAATGTAATCAGTTGGAGACACATGCTAATATATGATATTGCTCATTATCAGGATGACTAGTTAGCTGGCTAGTAGCTAGTAACTAACTAATAATTCAGTGATGTGACAAAAAAATAAAAATAAAAATCGAACAAATCTTGTAAAGTAACTACAAAATCACTCTGAGATGTGGTCACTTCAGAACAAGTTAATTTGATAATGATGTTATGTGAACAAAATTATGTTTGTGTTACTTTATTAATTCATTAGTAAATTGCATTATCGAGTGTATGATTAAATCACAGATTAAAACAGAATAGTTCGTTTCATTGAGTATAAGAGTTTATGTTCTTACAGACCACAACTACACACATGCATTTTTGAGAACTGCTGAGCAGGGGTCGACATCAAGTCTATACTTCAGTAAAGTTTAAGTATATTTTAAAGTATACTTTATGTAGTAGGTATACTAATATCTATGTACTGGCAGTATACTTGTAAGTGTACTATTTCAAAACTCCTTGGGACTAAATTGGGGCCTGCAATATGTAGTATTTATAAAGGTTATTACTTTTAAAGCAGATCTTAGTGTTAAACCAGTAGTAAACTTGGTAGACACCACTAGTTTACATCGTTCTTAGTTTGTACTGCAGATACTAGAAGTCGAACTCACAGGCTATACTGATAGTTATAATAGATAAACATTGTAGCACATGCTTTGGCGTTACTTGAACTACACTTTGAAGTGTAGTCTCAGTAGATTACTAGTTTAGTAGTTTTATACTGCAGGTATACTTGTAAGTTTTCTTTAAGTGAACTTTACATCATACTTTAAGTATACTACTATGTTCCTATTTTTATGTATTTAATTTTTATACATGACTCTAAACTTCAAATGTACTTGAACCTCTTTCACCAGCATTTTTTTTAATAGTTGCAACCGCACCAAGAGTTATGATCATTTTCATGTGAAATTTCATTGGCCCCCAAATAACCTTTTCTATTATATATTTTTAATTGGGGACATACAATGCAGTTATATCAGACGAGCACAGTGCAGCTGCTTTTAAACACACCCACATTTATTCTAGGTTCATGCAGTCTTTTTTTAATAAAACTGAATGTAAATTTTTAAAAACAATACATGAACAAAACACCCAACATTTTGATGTCAAAAATTATGCGGAAAAAAAATGACAATGTCTGACACAGTGGATCAGAACCGTTAATCAAAACGTAGATGGAGTCGATCAACAACCCAAAGCTTGACAGTCATTATTACCTTTTCATTGGTTGACATTTTATTCCATAATGTTACATAATTTTGATAATCATGTTAGATTATGTTTGCAAACAATGCTTCTGTTTTGTTTCTCCTTCTTCGCTTGTGTTTTCGATTGGAAGATTATGTAGTCTTTCAGAAAATTAGCGCCCCCTTGCATATAACAACAAAACATGGATTGCTGGAGTACAAGTATAGGCCAAATACACGACGCGATGTAGGATGTAATGTAATAAGTGTTTTGAACTGCGAGAGGCGTTACCCATTCTTCATAGGCCGTGGTCCACTGAAAGCTGGATGTTTTGCTGTAAAGCTGAACATAGCTACACTCTCAAAAAAAAAAGATACACGAGCTGTCACTAGAGCCTTACCTTTTCAAAAGGTACACCTTTATTCTTTATTTATCCCTGAAAGTGCATATTAGTACTTTAAAGGTGCATACTGTCTAAATAGAACATTTTAGTACCCAAATGGTGCAATTTAGTAACATTTGAAAGAGTACCGGGCCAGTGGCATCTTTTGTACCTTTTCTCTGAGAGTGTACAGACTGTGGCCCACTAGTGCACAACAAGCAAACCAGCAGCAGAATCAAACCACACAGGAAACTTACAAAGCAACAAAACAACAACAACGTAATGGAAGCAAGCAACCAAAATGATTGATTCTTGTTGTAGTGATCTGAAAAATAACAATCGAAACTGTATTTGCAATAATAAAGCCTGCAAAAAAAAAAAAACATAAATAAAATAAAAACTATATTATATTATATTACTATATATATTAATTATAATAAATAGAATTATGATATCTCTTGATTTGCTATGCAAGCAGATGAGAGCTGTTTAGGTCAGGTTCGCTTTAAAGACAGCTAACAAAGTAATTTATTCACATAATGTTCCTTTAAAATGTAAATGTAAGCATTGTACTAGTCAACATTATAATATAAGCCTATGTCTGTCAGGTAAATCAAGACTTACTGATTGAAAGCTTACAGATGCAGTTTAGTCAATCTTTTCATTCCAAGCAGTAAACTAGCCTTCATTAGGGGGCACTAACCGTATAAGTCCCAAATTTGACCGGAACATTTTGTGCTTACCTTGTTTCGCATTGCTTTGAGGAGAAATGAAAATAAAAAGAAATAATAAAATTAGCCAAAACATTCCTGTCTACACAGAAAACGAACTATTTCAGGTATTTAGAAGAGATGCAAGAGTGTACAGTAAACTGCACTAAGAAGAACAAATAACTATTTCTGCTGAAAAGTCTGAGAATCCAAGGTTCAAAATGTTGGTTTCGGCTTATAGTGATCAGTGCCGAAAATGGCAGGAATTTAAAAACAACAACAAAGAAAATGTAAAAAAAAAAAATTGAGGCGCCACACAATGATTATCGTATCGCATAACACAATTACGTTTAAAATATATTTTAAAGGCATACTTCACCCAAAAATGAAAATTAGTATTGACAAAACCAGTAAAGCTATTCAAAATGTCATGACTGGTCATGTGACTGCAAATGTGATTTAAAAGCAATGGCAGAGAGGAAGATGTCTGTATATGTACTACTTTTGGACAAGTCTGAAGACATACCCATGTCCATATTCCAGAATGACAATGTCAAGATTCATCAGGCTCAAACTTTGAAAGATTGTCCACCACAGAGTCTAAATATTAACAATGAAAGCCTGCAGGATGGGATGGAGTCAACATGACACTGCGTAAAAAAAGCCACAAACTCTAATGTTTCACTGGACCATCTTTAGCTTTGATAACATTGTGCTTTCATTGTGGCATTGTTGCAACAACATTATATAACACCACTGCATTTATTTTCATCAAGCGTTGCATTAGTTTTTGGCCGAGATCTTGTCAGCCTGCTCTTTAGTCGACTCCAGCGCATCTTAAAGATTTTCAATTGGGTTAAGCTCAGGACTCTGTGGTGATCAATTAATTTGTGAAAATGATTCCTCATGCTCACTACTTCATAGTTTAGGTCAAGTGAATCTTGATATTGTCATTCTGGAATATGGACAGAGATGGGCAATATTTCAGATACATGCATGCTATTTTGCATTTTAAAGCCTTTGGAAAAAATCGAATGTAATTTGTATTTAAATACATTTAAGATTAGTATTTTTGTATTTTCAAAATACATAAAATACTTTGTGCCAGTCCACCTCTTTATCAGGGAGCTGATTTTGAGCATCAACTTGTTGTATGGGTAGAGTGTATATTGAGATTTGTCCAGCAGGGGGCGCTAATGCATTATGTATTGAAGGACTTGAAGGAGGAGGACGTGACACATGGTTATGGAACAAGCTATGTCCCATACTTGGAATATGTGTTCTGCATTTAAGCCATCCATCCAAGTGCGCACACACAACAGTGAGTCGTGAACAAATACACACACCATGAACACACAACGCAGTGGGGAGCAGTTGGGGGTTCGTGCTTTGCTAAATTTTTGCTCAAGGGTCTCAACTCAGTCGTGGTATTGAAGGTGGAAGAGAGCGCTGCACATTCACTCTCCCCAGCTACAATCCCTGCCAGTGCGAGACTCGAACCCACAACCTTTGAGCTACAAATCCAACTCTCTAACCATTAGGCCACAACTTCCCCAAAAAGGAAGTAGCATGATTACTCACCTCAAGACATCCTAGATGTATATTGCAATCTTTCCTTCAAAAGCCACGTTTCTAGCATTTGTAAAATCGCATTTTTCCATCTCAAAAATATATCTGAATTACGACCTATGCTCTCAATGTCAAATGCAGAAAATTAATTCATGCGTTCATGATCAACCCTGATCAAACTCACCTACCTTTGATTTTCTAATGATCCTGAAGGCATTGTTTAGCATGCTCAGGTGTGTTTGATTAGGTTAGAGCTAAACTCTGCAGAAAGTGGATCTCGTGGGCCAGATTTGAGAATCCCTGATTTATTGGGGTGGTTGTTGTTATACAGTTGTATATAAAGAGTATAATGCACATAAATATTCTGTTCCAGATTCATACACATCATTATTATTTATTGCTAAGTCTTATTTAAATGTTTCTGTTCTCATGTCAGATATGTATGTATGTAAATAGTGAAATTGCATGAAAATTGAGTGTTTACTATCTTCCTATTTAATACTGTAAAGCTGCTTTGGCAATCTGTATTGTTAAAAGCGCTATATAAATAAAGGACTTAACTAAAATGGGCTCTATCTGTGATAAGTTTAGCCAAGGGCTAGAGGACGGCACTTTATGGCATGGACTGACAATAATCCTCTTACATATATTCTGACTAAACCACGACTTGATGGGAACAAAAAATGTTGTCGCGGATGCTTTGAGCCGTGAGCCATTTGTCCAGTTTTGCGTAGGACATTGCCTTATTACTGAACCATACTGAACTCTCTTGAAGGATGTCAGTGGTGTTGTTGACAACTCTGTCCAAGATGCTTTCAAGTGTGCAAATAACCATCAGGTGGTGCAGGGAGATTGCGAAGGTTCTTATGACCCAACCAGGGATGGACTCTTGCCTTCAGGTTCTTCCAGGAGCTTCACACGCTGCTGGGGGTTTAAGCGACGTATTGGGGACAGTGCCAGCCATACCGCAACCGCAACAGTTTAACCCTCCTGTGCAGCTCAGCAACATCATAAATGTGCAGGGACAGGACATTGAGTCAGATTCTGTACTATATTGAGAGATGTCGGAAACCATCTAAGAAAGAACAAGCAAAGGAATCCACAAGTGTGCGGACACTGTTGAAGCACCATAACAAACTGGTTGTCTGTAATGGTGTGCTATATCAGATGAAAAAAGATCCGAAGCTAAACAAGAAACTGGACCTGTTTGTTGTACCTGCTTCTTTGAAAGCGCAAGTTCTTCATGGAATCCATGATGCAGCAGGGCATCAAAGACGTAGTAGAACACTGTCACTAGCAAGACAACGATTCTTCTGGATTGGAATGAAAAAAGATATTGATGATTATGTGAAGAATTTTCATCGATGTGTGGTTGTTAAAACATCAGAACCCAATGCTTGTGCTCCGTTAGAAAGTATCCGAAACAGAATCTCACTTTTATGAGGGATCGATCAATCAAATTTTCAATCAAATAACTCTCTTAGGGTTCAGGTCAGAGGACTGGAATAACCATGGCAGAATATTCGTTTTGTGCTCAGTGACCAATTTTTGCTTTGATTTTGATGTTTGTATTTGGATCATTGTCCTGTTGTAAGATACAATCTTGGCCCATTATAAGATTTCTACTATGGACAGTCATTATTTGATGAGAATTCATTATGCCTCTTCTGAACCAAAATATTCCAGATCTCTGGCAGAAAACAAATAGGCCCCCAACATAAGACGCCGGATATTGGGGTACTTTTACTGTGTGCCCAAACATCTTGATGGTTGACGTAAAAAGCTCATTTTGTTTTATTGACATCGACCCAGGCCCTGTTGGAAGTTCCAGTAGTGTTGGCAAATGAAATCATGAGTTATTTTTGCGATGAACGCCTGTTATTGCTTGATGTTTTTTTCTTGAACCATCCAAACAACATGTGTGATTAGGGGCTTTTGAACCCAAGATTCAACTATATCGCGCATTCGCAGCTGCGACCTCGGAGACCTGTAGCCATCAAACTTCTCTTCCCTATGCTGCACATGGGGGTGGTTGAGGAGAGGAGACCCCACATGATTGTAAAGCGGTTTGGGCATACAACAATAACAATAACGTGCTAATACTGCATCATTCATTTCTTTATTCTTCCTCACCATGCATTAGGAACTCTAAACACAATGTCCTCTCCGCGGAAGGCTTGCACATTTGCTGTGTTGTAAATTATTAGATTATATGCCCTATGGTGGAAATGTGGGAATTTCAATGCTTTAGATTTTTCTTACGAGCCACTTTCTAATTGTGAAATTCAGTATCTTTTGCTGCAACATCAAGAACTATATTCGTTGGTTCTACATGTGCTCCAGTGAATTAAGGGAAATTTTGGCAGTTGTTTCCCTCATATTTAATCTGTGAAAACAGGAAGGCACTTTTTTTTTTTTTTTGGCGATGATATTTCATGTTCACAATCACCCCTGGGTGATACAAAAAATGCAAATATGAATACTTCACATATATTTTAATCATAACAATTAATAAACCTAGGGGTACCAATAATTATGGCCATTGTGTATTAGAGAATATTTTTTTACTTCAATTGAAGTTAGATTTTAATTTTTTTTAATTAAAGATCAAATGGATAAACAATCCGGTCTTTGATCATAATTTGAGAACAACTGTATGTATACACACAAAAAAGTACAAACTTTTTGAACACTGAAAATGTAATTTTATGTTTGTGCTTTTGGAAA
>JADLZN010002166.1:0-22456 GCA_018155175.1 Sinocyclocheilus anophthalmus | reverse complement strand
TGACTTTTTTTTTTACTTTTTGAAGCCTAAAAATGTTGCGTCATTTTACTTCCTAAATGGAAGGACAGAAATCTTCATATTCCATTAAAATTGTCTTTACTTGTGTTTCGAAGATAAACAGAAGTCATATGGATTTAGAACGACTATCTCTTTTTTACATTTTTAAGATATATAAACCCATTCCACAGAATTGACTTCTTCATTGCCTCCATCCCTTTTCCAGATTGTAATCAGCTCTTAAACTTTCGTCTTCTGAATAGAATTTGGCTCTTTTTTGCCGTTTGCTGACCCATGATAATCTTCTCCAGCAGTCCTTATTCATTTAAGCTCCTACATACAGTCCCTATTGGCCTGAAGTGTTTTCTTTATATAATGTGTGAAATATGTGATATTTGTTGAATCCTGAGAGATTTACCATATTGCGATTTCCAGACATGAGTGAGAAAGTGAACTCTGGCTAAAGGTTGAGGAGACGGCCTTTTCCCTCGTCAAGCGTGAGTTTCCTGGCCAAGTGTTTTCCCGGGAAAATGGCACATCCTGCGTGTACAATAAACAATACCTTTCTCACACACTTGCGCACGTAAGCGGCCCACTTCTTACACAAGTCTCAGATACACACTTCCTTGTACGCACACATACTCTGTAAATTATTATTCACATGAGTTAAAGGGCTTAAGAAAGTGATCATTTTGTCTACGGCTCACTATAGGGGGATAAATACGTGCCTATGCGCCCGTCTCGCGTTTGTCACTCATTGCTTCAATCGCACTTTGTTTCAAAGATGATTTGTTCATTACACCTTCAATAACGAAGTTATCTTTCTGTTTTATCATACCGCTGCTGTCACAGTCTTCAACTCCTTCAGAATTCCCAGAATTGTTTCTTCATTCCTTTCCCCCCCTTTCACCTCAGTTTTAACATATTTGATGTTTAATCAGTTCCTCTCATATTTAAGAACACAGATCGATCTTTTAACAGGTATTTAACAGCACTTTACAATCACACGCTAAGTATTTGTCAGGGATGTGCTGTTAAGTTTGTGTAAGTGTATTTGTTGTCTTAGGATCTTGTTGTCACAGTCTTAACCCCATGTGGTTTTGTCTCCGCACTCTTGTTGTTTGTACTGTTCTTGAATGGATGAAGGTCTATTCCCACGACGCATTGCACGCTTTTTATTACGGGACGTGCAAGAGGCCACTCCCCCTGTAGGATGCCTAATTCCTAAACAATGCTAGGAACTACTGAAGCCATTTTCATAGCGATATGAGTCGCCTTGTGTAATTCTCATTTCCCTTCACACCGAGCGCTCCCATGTTTCTTATTTATGTAATTAATTTATCTTTGAGAGAACATCAGATCTGAGCAGAGGCGGTTGGTACAGTTGACCGGTCGGGTCTGTAATTAGTTTGACAGATTGGACAAACAAGGTATTAGATGGCTAATTCCTAAATCAGCTTTTAAGACGCTGTATAAATTAAGAGTTTAAAATGTAGCTCTTGATATTATACACATCTTAGATTGTCTTAATTAAAAAAAATTTAAAAAGGGACACAAACATTGCATTTCTGAGTAGATCTTTATCACACACCACCATTTCTTCACAAATGAGGAATGAGTTCAGTCATTTGAGAAAGCAAATCTGACAACTTGATCAATGGTGCTGAGAGACAAAAGATTGAGCGATTGAAGGGAAAGAAAAATATTGATGGGGATAAGATGTATGTAAACAAGATATATTGAAAAACCCCGGTGTGGCATATTGTCACGAATGGGGGAACCGGTCGGATTTGGTTGCCATGGCAATCGCAAAGGGCCAGAGTTAGTGTCCACAAACGAAGGTCACTAACCAACATAACTTGAATTCCAGCGAGCCGTGCTCTGATTGGTTGAGAATACCTGGGGGCGGGGTCACTGGGAGAATGAATGGGGGATCAAACAGGCTTATTGAGCGCTGAGAGACGAACCGAGAGAGTGGACAGAGATGGATGGATTGAAGAAAAGATGAAAGAGCAAGTCTGGTCTAAGTCAGGGTGAGGACAAGCGCAAGAGTGGCCCATTCTGGTTAATCAAAGGATTCCTTGCTTTTTTCCATTCTTCACATTCTTTATCTCTCTTACACCTGCACAGAACAAAAGCTTCTTTTTTTTGTGAAAATATAGGCAAAATCTTCCTTTCCAGGCTGAACCACCTCACCAATTCCTTTCCCTTTTTCCTTCTATCGCTCTCTTTCTATCTCCCTCCAGCCTTTGTTGCATTTCCAACTGAACCACTCCACTGTAACGCTCCAACTGTGTTTCAGAACAATAAAAGAGCTCGCTATGGGCCCCTCATCTCTCTCTCTCTTTCTGCTTGCATTAAAGTGAATGAGGCCCCTGGCCCCTCGGCAACCTAGGCCGGGTAATCCCGGAGCACAGAGCACCCAATGATCCTGCCGCACTGCATTCCGAACCAGTCACCCGGAACAACGCCGCCTGCATTAGCGCTGAATTAAAACGACAGGGGCTAATGACATAGTCGTTTTAACCAGCGAACGCAGGTGTGCGGGCGAGAGTGAAGGATGGATATTTAAACAGGTGCAGGGTCAGAATTTCATTGATTACCGTTTAGACTGTAGTATCAGGTGGTGAAAGTTACAAAAGATCACAGATCGAATGACAGGGATGTTGGCGGACCTATTGTTGGAGCGTTTCCGAGTTGTTGTGTCGTGGTGTGTCTTTGCCCGTGTGTGTGTGTGTGTGTGTTTGGGTGTTTAAATACCTCAGATCTTCCCTTTTAAACAGGTGAATGTGGGAAGAATGTTAACTTTTTCTAGTTTAGTCTAGTATTAACCAACTTCCCTGCATCTGTGTGTGTAAGTGTGTGTCTGCACTGCTGACTCTGAGTATTTCCTCACCCTCTCACCCCCCGCTGATCATCCCCCCTTTCTCTGAGCTCCGACATTCCAGCAAGTGATAGAGTGTTGAAATGAGAGAGGGAGCGGGAGGAGAGACCAATTGATAGACAAACTTAGAGGAGCTAAAAAAGAACAACAAAACTTTGAACTAAAGATTAAGAGACCTGAGATTAACCCAGTCGCCCATTTGGCATTAAGTCAATTCTTCCTACTGAGCGTTCCGCTGATATTTACAGGAAGATGAGTTCAGGATTAAAATATTAAGCTCTTCATATTTACGGTAAGCACGGAAATGACTCACAAAGCACCCGTATTCTTATCTGCCAGGCTTTCAAGGTTCCTAAATCAAGCACAGAGCTTATTCTCATTTTTATTTACTCAAAAGAAAAGAGATATAATTGGATGGACACTGAGGTGAATTTGTTTTAGTAGTTTTATTGGAGTTATTTTCTAGATATTATAATATTATAATACTATATATATATAAGATAGTATATATATATATAGATATATAGATTATAGATATACGTATAAACAATACTTATACTATGAGACTAATAAACTATTATTATTTTTATATTTATGGGGGGCGTATTATTTGGTTTGTTTATTACTACTTGTTACTTCCGTTTGTTTTTCCCCCCCCCCCCCCCCCCCAGTATTATCTTTTATTTTTTGATCACAATTTTTATCACTGCTTTGACAATATAGTAATACTACTAAAATTATAATACTAATACAAAAAAATATAATGCTAATAAAGCATAGTCATTTGCGAGTTTAAAACTGAGATGAAGAGAACATTTTTAATATTTCTCTTATATAAGGTCTCTTTGTTAAACCTTAACACCATTATGGAGCCTCGTCTGAAGCCTGAAACCAAAAAATCAGAGGACAAAACAGAAAGCATAAATGATTTTGGTTCTTCTATGGATGCTCAAGATGAAGTTTGGCCCAGTATGTGTGATGATGAATGATGCAAGAATGAGCAAATGGCACTACTGTATGAATAAAGGCATTGATAAAGTAACTGTAGCGTTTCAAAGGACACTGGCGCGGGGAGCACCCACTGACCCCTGTATTGAGATGGGGTCCATCCCCCACTGCTTTCTCCCACCCTCCCCACTGACTCCCAGCCCCCGGGGGCTGAGGGGGGAGCAGCATAATTGCCCCCCTCTGGGACCACTTTAATTCCAGTCTTTGTGTTTTAATTGCCCCCCTCCCGACCCCCTTTTGATGAACACATTGGGGCCATTCCACAAACAGATTTTAATCAGAGCTTTAACGGGGTGTGTGTGTGTGCTGGTGTGCCAAATGACTGCTCCCGAGCATCTGGTGACAGCAGTTAAAGAATGTGAGACATGTAAATTATTATTGGTGGTGAGGTATGTTTGCTTCATTCATCAAACAAAGATGCATCAGTGTGTGACTCCCATACTCAACCTCCAGAGAATTGAAGTGTGTGACTGGGAGTGCTAAGTTTGGCTTTATGTTAGCTCTGGTTGTGGGTGTGTGTGTGTGTGTGTGTGTGCTGTGTGGGTGTGTGTGTGGGGATCAGCAGTGAGTTGAAAGCAGCCGGCCAATAAAAGGCTGTGTGTGTGTGTGTGTGTGTAAGACTAGAAGAGGTCTGGAGCCAGATCATCTGTCCTAAGGAACCAAGTCACACCCCCCCCCCCCCTCCCCCCCCACCCCCCCCCCATCAACAAACCAAGGACAAAAAGAATGGGAGAGCGAGAGAGACTTTGGAGACTTTGATCATCGAGCAGACGTGTGGATGTTGTCACACACTGACAGAAACACCCACTCTGGGAAATCACGCTACTGCTGTTTCCAGCAGACAGGGAGGAAAGCTGAAATTCTCCAAAAGTTAGGAAGATTCCAGTTAGTGTCTATGACGCTCATTTAGACCCTTGAGAGGTCATTGTCTCCACTGTTCCAATATTTCAGTGTCAACTGATACTTTACTCCATTAACAAGAGTATTACACTTTCGAAAGAACATCTGATGTGCGATTGCTTGAGCAAGAGCCATACCATTCAAGCCTATGGTGTTCTGGGTGGTTGCAGGGTGTTGCTATGGGGTTGTTTGGGTTTTTAGATGGCTACAGTGCATTTGATGCTTGCCTAACTACTGAGTCCAAGGGAAGAGAGTCCATCCACAAGTCTTTATGATATTCTAGAAATGGCTCCTTGGTTTACTCCTTTATGATAAGTAATTGCAATGTTTCCAAATATGCCGGAATTCTATAATTATTTAGTCCACTTAATCCTTTTTTTTTTTTTCAATCGAATGAAAGCTTGTGACAACAACCAAAGAATTGAACCAAGTATCCTTTTGGATGTGCATCACAAAATGAACGAAATGATCGCTCACTACATCCGTTTAATCGCAACTATAAGGGCTAGCAAGCCTTAACATGGATCACTAATAAAACTTGACCTTTAATAGCAAATTTCAGACTACATTTTAAAACAAAACATTTTTAGAGCACAAACCTGATCACCATCCAAAAAGTTGTGCCCGGGGAGCCCAAAAAGATTTTATAGCTGATATTAGACCTGCCTGATATTGAGCTCATAATAAAAAAGTTTGAACCTGAGCCAAGCTCAGAAATGAACATATGGAAGCTAAAGTGGCATCCGATGATGGATGGATAAAAAAATAAGCGAGGGCATACTTTCTACCTCTGGCGTTCTTCTATCATTGGGCAGCACATAAACAGAGATAGCATACTGCCAGAAGAGCTACAGGAGCAGAACCAAGAATGAAGCAAATGCTGGAGAGAGGGAGGGCGTGGAGAGGAGCAGACAGGCAGACTGTCTCCGTCGCCTCCCTCCGTGTGTCAAATGAAAGAGAGAAGTGTGGCGTAGACAGGGTGTGTATGACTCCGTCAACTGGAGTGCGTCTGTTTATCTGTAATGAGTAAGGGAGTGTTGACGAAGCGCAGATTTATTTCTTCATTTGTGTTTGTGAGTGTGTTTCTGCAGATAGTCAATAGTCATCAACTGGTGATGCAACCTGACAGATTGCTAATGTCTTTGCATAAATAAGACTCTGCTCTCACGAGGCAAACGAGATCAATGCACATTCACGCCAACACGTCCATGTTCCTGTCGACTCTGACCCATTCCCTGACTACGGACAACGTGTGGTTCGATCAGTGAACCGATGTTCATAATAATCTATATTCATGCTTCTGTCTGGGCTTTTCTTTTACAAAGAAATCAACATACTCATCTGTCTTTCCATTGTTTGCATTTTTTTGTCTTTTCGTCCCTGCCGTCGTCCCTTTGTGATTTGCCGTCTGGTCGTCTTTGAGATGGTATTGTAGATCAATGCAAGGGCAATTGAAAATGTGATTGCATCAGGCTTGGCATTCAAATCAGACGTTCCGTGAAAGTTCTCTAAATGAAGAATTCTTGTCACAGATGGGACGGGCATCGCTGAAGTTTTTCTGGTTTTCTGCAGATCTATAGTGCTAGATGGTCTTGTCTCAAAAAATTTAGTTTTTTTTATGGATTATTTTGCGTTATCTATATTTTTATACAAAGTATTTACGAAATCACTCATTCTTTCAGGTTCCGATGGGACAACTATGCGGTTGAGGTACGCCTGAACGACTACCTGGACATCGTTTGCCCTCACTACCCACTGGGCGAAGTGCCATCACAGGACGCCGAGCGCTATGTGCTCTATATGGTGGAACGTGAAGACTATGACTCCTGCCGCCCACAATCCTATGACCAGATGCGCTGGGAATGCGGCCACCCTTTCGCCCCACACGCGCCCGAGAAGTTCTCAGAGAAGTTCCAGCGTTTCACACCATTCACTCTGGGAAAAGAGTTCCGACAGGGCGAGAGCTACTACTACATCTGTGAGTACAAAAGTCAGCTTGCACTTAAGCTATGCACGTAACATTTATGGTGGATCGTTTTGAAGAATGGTTAGGGGTGGAAATGCTTTTGAACATCCGAAAACCCGTTATAGATTTATTGCCCCACAAACCATGCACTGAATGTTAAGTCTGTGAGTCATATTTGAGCCCTCCTTTAGCACCACAGTAATGAATACATTTAATTTCATGTTGTGGACTGCTAAACTGGCAGCAAAACCGATACGTGTCTTTCTGGCATCCCCATAGGCTATCCTTGGGGAGTCGGAAACACAAGGAGCACAATTCAGCCAGCATGTGGACTGGAATATGGAGGTCTAGAATTAACAATGGCGAAATTCGACAACCCAATTTAGACCCTTCTAGGAAAGCGTACTGCTAAAAAAGCTGGTGGAGCGTCTCATAGATAAAAATGCATTACGTCTGTTTTGACAGTGTGGAAAGATCAATGTCAGTTTGTCAAATGCAAATACAGCAGAACTAAATCCAATTTTCACTGTCGCAGTTTAAATCAGTGGATTTGCAGCTCTGACACACAGTGAACTCTAGTGGTAGTGTGTGCCTTAAGAATTCGAGTACAGTTGCACCACTGTAATAAAAGAGATCAGACACAGGTCACAGGTCCAGATGGCTGCTAAAGAGAAGTGGATTAGCCACTACATGTCTAACACTATTAACCTCCTTTCTAATTAACCTGTCTGCTACTCATTTACCTCTCTCCATTATCCTTTTATGTCCCTCAATTTCTTCTTTTTTGCCTCACAGCCAAACCACTGCACCACCACGGACAGGAGTGTTTGAGACTCCGAGTGGATGTAGTTGCCAATGATGGTGAGTATCGCCGCCCTGGTGGTGTGTAGGTGAATTGGCAGATCTTGACACTGCACATTTCACTGGTGTTTGTTTCCATTCAGGTTCTCAAGAAGCCAGGGTCGGCACTGGAGGCGGAGCCAAGGTGGGCACGGGGGGGAGCTCACACACCATCTAATAGGGTACCGCAGGTACCGGTCAGGCACAAATTGGAGTTATAATACAGTTCCGTGTTTACAAAACATTATACACCTTATATAATGTTAAAAGGAACAGCATTTATTTGAAATACAATATTTTGTAGCATTATAAATGTCTTCATTGTCACTTTTGCTAAATTTAATGTTTTTACATTTTAAATGTCATTTAAAATTTAATTCAATTTATATAAAATAATTATAAAAAAATAAACCTTATATAAATTTTACATTTATTTATTTATTTATTATTTTCAGTAAATAAATGAAAAACTAGACACTGCCAATATGCATGATAAATACATACAGTATGGTTTCTGGCCTTATCTTTGTATACCATCTACAACTACTAAAAACCAAAAAAACGTATTTCTTCCCTGTTACAGATGATCCTGTTGTGGCTCATCCTGAAGTACAGAAAAGCATGCGGACAAACTCCGCCATTTCAGTAGCATCCTGGACTGTTCTCACAACTCTACTCCCCATTTTATTATTGCTGGTCTTACAGTGAGATGAACATTGGACTAAATTACACTTACAAAAGACTATAATGACGGCAGCCTGTGTTGATGGAAGCACATAGGGGTAGCTCTTTACATCCCAGTGCTGGCCATTGGGAGACGCATACAGGAAGTGGAGCTCTCTCACACCGCTGGTGCTGGTGGAGAAGCGTAACTGGAATGAAGAGGGCTTTGAACTTTTGGACACTTCTAAAGAAACAAAACGAGATGTCAGTATTTTTCTGGAAATAATGTTCATGCAAAGGGAATTTTTTTTCCCTTTTCCATTTTTTGCTCCTCATATTAACACCGGACTACACCAAACCTGGATAAGAACAAACTGAATCAGTAATGCAGAATTTGAATTAGCACGTACTTCAAATATGGACAAACCTTTTATTCGAGTGTCATAATGAGGAGACTCAAGCCAAGAATGAGCCAAAGACCACAAAGCTTCTCACGAAGGAGCAGAGCGATCAAACCTTTTATTGTTTTCTCATGTTTTGTTGATCCAGAGAAATAATTGAGTTTCGTATTAATTTATGTAGCATCAGCTCAGTGGGTTTTATTCTCACGATTTTCTCATGATTTTACAAGACTGTGTGCTGTACCTGGATTTAAACCTGGAAATGCAGCACAGAACACACACAAAAACCAGTTTCCCATTTGGAAATGACAAAACTTGTGCTGGTTACTGTGACGGGCAATTTTTCAGTCTGAGAACATTAAAGAGCCTTATCCTCCTCTATGTCAGATTGAGCCGCCCCCAGGTGGACCCAACCTGTCAGCGGGGGGAGAAAACGGGGGCATCCCATACTGTTTACCAAACCCACTGACACACTTCCATTCACAAATGCTGTGTTGTTTTTGTACATTCGTTGTTTAAAGAGTTAGTAAATTATTAGGTGTGCTGCAGAACAAGTTACTGTATATAGTGAGCAAAAATGTTTACTGTGTGATAGAGAGAGAGAGGGAATGATACGTAAGAGAGGAGAAACTCATGTGTATGTAGATGAAAGACAGGAAGAAATGCTGGCAAAAAAAGGAAATGTTGATATGTCCAGAAACACACACTGCCTCTCAAATGTGTGTGTGTGTTAACAGAGGAGATATGATGGTCTGTCCCGGGACGGTGGGTCAGATCAGCACCCTCAGCATTTAAACTGCCAAGCACAATCAATGAGAAGCGCGCTCGCACACACACACAAACACATCCCCCACTAATGGAAAGTAGAAGGCAAACAGAAGGGTTTTAACACAGAAACAAAACAACCCAAGGTAAAGTAATTCAAACTGATTTTATCAGGTAATTGGGACATATCTATAATAATGCAAAATAGTAATGATATCTTATTATATTTATTAATACCCCCAATTCTAAGGCGTTATGGGGTAAAGGGGCCGGTTGCCCATGTCCAATACAAAAGAATTAATTAAAAAAAAAACAAGCAAAACACAATAGGCGAGAAATTGAGACACTTAATTCATCTATTAAATTGG
This sequence comes from Sinocyclocheilus anophthalmus, assembly GCA_018155175.1. NCBI lineage: Eukaryota > Metazoa > Chordata > Actinopteri > Cypriniformes > Cyprinidae > Sinocyclocheilus > Sinocyclocheilus anophthalmus. The sequence continues at coordinate 12,664 of JADLZN010002166.1, read as the reverse complement.
CCACTTTATATATACACCAGGATTGAGACAATGCAATTTAATAATAGCAAATGATTTATTTATAACATTTATTTTTACCTATTATTTAATTAAAATTCTCAAAATAAGCCACTGTTATTGTCTTATGAATCTCAAAATGGCTAAATATCTGCTGATTAATTCACCTGCCTGGTATATCAGTCTTGTTACATTGTTACTACAATGTAAGACTGCAATTTTTGTTTTTAATCTACATCTCTACTTATCTCACCTACGGAAGAAGTTTTCGTGGTACCGGGGTGAAACTGGAGGGTACATTGAGATGGCCCCACGTTTAGTTATAACACTAATCCACTAAAGCACTATGAACAGCAGCACATACACTGACTCTGACGTGATGTAGCTGTTTAAGCTTGATTCCGGGCAGTTGTTCGTACGACTGACGCAGCTGTATACGACTAACATTAGATCGATCATAATTTTTTGACTTTTGTTTTCCTTTTTTCGTTCTCATATTCTTATGTAGTACATTTTATTGTGTAAAATGTATATTATGTATATAAAGAGGATTATATAAAAAAGAGACCTTTGATAAAAAACTAAAAAAAACAAAACAGTTAATGTGAAGATTCTTATGTGAAAATAAATGATATTTTTGGAAAATGCGATTGTCGCCGACCTTGTGTTTTTTGCAGAGAGGCCTGATACTGTTCATTTTTTTCATTTTCGTGAAAGAACAACCGTTGTCCCTACTTGGTGTGTTTTTAGTGCATTGCAAACAATCCCTGTTAGTTATTGATATTTCCTTCCCGTTTGCAACTGTGTTTTTTCTTTTTACCTCATATTGTATATTTTGCATCACATCAGAACCAGGCCCAGAACTATCTGAGCACATGTAGGACAAGACTTCCTCAAGCCAATGTGAAAGAAATCTTGTCCTGCTCGTGTGTCATGGATGCACAGCGTTTATTTTGTTCAAGTTTATGTTCACCGGGTACAGGAAAATCTTTATTATGTTTCACTATTTTTTTTCAAGCCGCCCTAGGTTGCCGGTCAGAGGATAAGTTTGTACCATGTGTGTGTGTTCAGGAGGATACATTTGTATATTTATTTTGTGTGCCTCTTACCTTGTATTCTGAATAAAATGCGGCTTTTGCCGATGGCCTCCAGTAAACATACGCAAACCTTTTATGCGTTATTTTCTCCCTTTAGAAGATCTCATCAGTTATTCCTGTCTTTAAAAAAAAGGTGTGTTACTGTATGCTCAAGCTTAACCAGTATTATTTTAGTAATATATATTATTCCCACGTATTATTTTAGGGTGTTATTTTTTTCTTATATAATATCCTTATATATTTATATATAACAATCTATTACACTCGGAATTTTCTGTTATTTATGTGTAATTTTGTGGAAATTGTGCTCCGCCCCTCGTAGTTTTTTTTATTTATTTGTAGGCCTGTATTTTTCGGTATACTATGTAGTTTTTCCCATTTTTATTGCGGTTTTTTAGTTATTTTAGCCTCCCAAGTCATTAAAACGACATAAAATGAGAAATGATGTACCTTTATGTGTGTGTCTGTGTGCTGGATGTGTTTAATGGTTTTCGGCCCACAATTTAGTTTCAGTTGTAATTGATATGAAACTTGCTCTACCCGTTCCATATTTCTTTAATTTATGGAAAGATTTAGTTTTTTTTTATGTTAGTAATAAACTAAGACTCAACATTTTGTCAGCTAGATCCCCTCTTCTAAGTGAGAGATTTATTTAATCCATTTTGCCACCCTGTTACCCATTTTACATATATAAATGTTAACTTTACACTTTCATTTCACAGCCGTTTGAGGTGGCAAAATTTGCCACCAATGCCACAGAAAATGAACTCACCCCACGGCACCCTAACACACCCCCCCACCCGACAAAAAAAAATGCGTTTATCTCAACACATTTTCTGACAGGTTAAGCACCTTTTGCTGTGGACCCAATAGTCCAAACCATGTCAGGTTGTATTTTATACCCTAATTCACCCTGTCCAGTACATTCCAGGTGACCTTTCTTTCACACTTCTTCGTTTATTTACCTTCATGTCTCCATTTTTGTCTGTATTCTGGCAAGCATCTCATTTCATCCACTCTCTCTTCGTTTCTTTCAGCCGCAGTTCTTCGTTTACCTCCCTAAAGCCTCTTTTTTGCTCTCTCCGTCTCTTGTGTTTTCTGTCTCCTCGTCCCTACCACACTATGTTCCCTCCCTTCCTCCCGCCTCATCTCACGAGGCCTGTCTTTTCTTTCTTTTTGTTCTTCTTGATGGCTGTGGCAGTAAAAGCAGCTGTCACACTGCAGACTGGTTTCGCAGCTCACACCCTGACCGTGTGTTTTCAGAGCTTTGACCCTCCGACTGTAAATTAAGCTTCTAGTATCTCTTAACCGTTTGAACCGCATCTTCCAGACGCGCTCCGCCTTTAGGGAGTTTTTTCGTTTTGGACATTTCATCCTTCGGAAGAAGTTCCGGCACTTCACTAGAGGACTTTTGCTTTAAATAGTCATTATTGCTAAAGAGAAACCACAAAGTGTCAGTCAATGAGCAACAAAAGGACAACAACAGGAGCCGTATGAAAAATTATGTCTGGAGACAAAGAGCTCAGTAGGATGCGGAAAAAGGACATCTGTTTAGGAACAGATAGCAGAAAAGTTTGTAAAAAATAAATAAATGAACAAAAAAGTAGGGAAAATTCTGATTTTTTTTAATATTTTGTCCTGAAAAATTTTACCTTTAATTAATTAATTTAATTTAATAATCATCTAATTTAATCAGTCTTCTGTTATAGTTCCCTTGTAAGTGCATATGCATAATGCAATTTTCACTTTACAAACACTTGAACGGATGAGTCAAAATATTTGGAGCGCTAAGGGCGGCATGAATTCACCAAATCTTTTATTTGAAAAATGAACTGCCACTTGCATTGAAGAATGTCAGCGCAGTGCAAAGCGACTAACAAAAACAAGAGGACAACCTCTCCCTCCTTCTGCATATTATTATCACATCCCGCCTATTTAGCCTCCGGAAAACAAATGGTGTGCTTCATGATAGTCTTTTTAATAGTGTTCCTGCATCGAAGATGAGATATGTTTAGTCGACTTCGCTTCCCAGATTGAACTCGCCCATGGTACGGTGCGCCACGCCCTACAAACGCGTTCGGTGGGCCTATGATACCCTAATATGGGTTTAATGCCTTCGCCGTGTCTTATATTTGACCGTACTTTCCTTCCCAACCTCATTCACCCCTCCCTCTGTCCCAACCCCCGAGGCCGCCTTCTCTCCTACCCTCTGCCCCCCCCCCCCTCTCCCTCACTTATCTCCCCATTTTTTATGAGGTTTTATCCCAAAAAACAGTAACGCATATTTTTTCTCATTCAAACCACCCCACATCAACACTTTGTATCCCAAATCATGCTTTTTAATAAGCATGTTTTATTCCTGGCCGCAAGTTGGGGCCAAGCACTGTGGCGGGGTACCTCCAATTCTGACTAATATCTGATAAAATGTGCTGTAAAAGATAAAGAGCATTCATTAGATGATAACACACGTCATATATAATTATTTAAATGGCTATACAATCACAACAGGAAGCTTGGATGAAAGCCACATAATGTAACATGAAGTATATGTTGAAATCAATACAGGTTGTTCATGTATGTGTTTTGTCTAATATCACATTTGCTTATTCTCATATTCAGTCATCGGTGGAGGAAGCAGGTTGGAGGACAGCAGCCTCTTGTCTGGACGCAGCATGGGCATCATGTTGAGAGAAATATGACACAAGTCTTCCTCAGACAGCATATGTCTCATACTGTTATCCAACATGAACGGGGGTTGGAGAAACTCTGTACAGAAAAGAAGGATGACATTAATGTGGAGGTAGAGAAAAAGAGCTCTTTATAAAGGTATGTATTTATATGTATTATGTATATCCATATATGATTAATATATGTATTTTTAAGCATATAACAAATCCATATATGATAATACATTTTAAAAAAATTAATAATGTTAAGAATTATACAAAAAAAATGATTGATGGTATTTTTTCCCCTCCAAAGACTTACCACCTTTTCTGAATCATATTTGTTGCATGAATTGGCATTTGTAATCAGTAATAATCAGCTTAAAACTTTGTGCAACAAGAATTATTTTAGTTCCTCAGTGTTAAAGCCTAATGTAACAACTAAATATCACTTAACTTTGATTTTAGATCAAGTCCAGATAGCTGGAGAAATTGGGAAATCAGCTTTTTGACCACATTTGGCCTTAAAAGCAGACGGCTCAGTGAACATGGGACACTTCCAGTGAGATGTGGTTCCTAAAACAAAGACAATAATGTTATGATGGCCTCATGTGTAATCTGTCTTTGTGAGCACTGAGTAAAACCTGGATTTCTTCGTTTTTTGTTTTTTTTATTCGTTGGGGATTGAGAGCAAGCAAATATATTGATATATAAAAAAAAATTTAAAAAGCAAAATTTTCACTGCTGAATGGGTTATCCTATTTCAAAGACACAAAGCCAAACCCAGAGACATACTATACCAGTCCAACAATATCAGAAATATGAATACATAAACCCCGTAATTATTTTCAAGCCATTTAAACAACAAAGACTGTCATGCAGCTTCTCAGGATGGAGTCAGGGGCCGCTGCATCTAGATTTAAGCTCTGCTTGGATTGCGCATAAATTCTTGTTCAGACAATGAAAATGTGATTGAGTTTCAAGCTATGCTTGCCATAAATTTCAGAAGAAATCAACCTTGATACAACTTTCAAAAGCACAGACCACTCTACTTAGTTTGATACAGCCAATTTTCTCACAGAGCCGCCGATTTCAGACATCTGTTCAACCGTTCATTATATGCAATTTTGAAAATAAATAAAATAAAGATTTAGATTAAGAGGTGAAAATAAGTCTCACAGAGTCACTCAAGCCAAAACCATAAACACTAGCAAGATTTTGACCGGGCAGTATAATAAGCTGCTGAGTCAAACATGTAACACAACTGAATTTAGCCATTTAATAGGACGTATTATCTTCTACATACTCTTAGGTGGTCTCTACTGGTTTCTGTCCTAATAAAGGCATATTTGGATATTGACTTCTGGGTCACGGGGAAAGAAAGCTGGAAGTGTTCCACGGTCTTGGATTCTTTGACAAACACACCTTGCTAGCACATGTTACTGAAACAGTGAGCTAATTAGCTTAAACAATAAGGTTTACATTCACTGACGTACATACATTCAGAGGAGCTAAAGATTTCAGGCATTACTCTACACTTCCACTCATTTTTCCGTCTTTTTTACATTCCTATTTATTTTAAGAAGGCTTTAGAGAAAGTTTGGCAGCTGGCACTCCAGATAGGATTTCTCTTTGTTCATATGTTGGCAGCACACTTTTTAGACATTTTAGGCCATTCAGACGCTTGGTGTGCTTGAGGTTTTACTGAATATCATTTCAAGTCAACATGGAATCAATATTGATGCTATTTACATTATTGATACACATTCCTAGTTTTATTGTGTATGATTCATCAGTTCATGTTATATCTCAAGTGAAAATATGTTTGTCTTTGTAATCGTTGTAATCAAACAATAACTCAGACAGTTCTTGTCTTTTTTGCCTGCATAATTTGGCTGTACTGCATTGGAACATGTTAACATGATAGCCAATATCTATTAGACATTGTTTTAATTGTTCATAGCCACTGACCTCTAATTTGACACCACAAATGCCCAAATCTTAACACTGTATCTACTTGTACTTATGTAGACCAATAGGCGTGCAAATTAGAGATTACTTTACGAGAATATAATTTATTTATTAATATATTTTATTTGTAGGCTATATTTTATTTACTTAAAACACCTTTATGAATTTTTTTATCTTTTATTAAAATTAAACACCATACAACAACATTCAAACTTTTTTTCTTAAGTGTCCAGATCCGTTTTTGGGTCACTGTTGGTTTGAGTTTGAACCATGTATTCAATCTAAATGAGGCACATACAGTTCATTCTCCCAACAATAACAGACCAGAAGAAGTATCACGTTGCATAACAGACAAATGTGAAGTATGGGGCATAAAGGTCTCTTGACGTACAACAGCAGCATGACCTGTCTTATATTTCGCAAAATGTGGCGTCTTTAACCCCTAAAGGCAGTTGAAACAGGTCAGCTGAGACAAATGTGCTTGTTTTTAAAGCCATGTTGTACAAAATATTGCTTTCAGTGATAATTAGTATTTGAAAACCAACAATGAAAATAACTACCATTAACTCATCTATTTGTTGAACTTTAGACATTTTCTTAAAGGAACAGTTCACACAAAAATTATATACTCACCCTCGTGTCTTTAAATCTGTATTTGTATTCCTCAATGGAACACAAAAGGAAATGCATGTTTGTTTTTCACTTGTTTGCTTTAAGCATGTCCTGGCTAACAATGCCTACATTTCAGAGAGATTTATTGATCAGCACCAGAAAATTACCGTGGAGCAGAAAGCAAAGCCTGCAATTTTCTCTTTCTTCTCAATAATGGGCCATTGAATCAGATCATTGAATCTTTCTTAATTCCAGCACAGAAAGTCCTATTCAAAACTCTGCGATAGAAATCATTTGCTTAGTTTCTCAGCTGTTTAAACTGCATCTCAAAGCATAAACGTGGCGTTAATCAGGAGAAAATGCTGATGCTGTTCTCTCATATGCTACTATGGGTTTGTGAAAAACAGGTCTTAACTATCAACAGCTTGTAAGAGGCTGCAGGGGGTGACATCAGAGATTTGAACAGGAGCCAATCAGCAGTCAGGCGGAGCCTAGTCCTACAAGAAAACTGCAAACTTATGAAAAACCTACTTTTTTCTGCAAACAGGTATAGGCCTGTTCACAGTGGCATTGAAGGGGCCTAAAAAGAAGGTTACAAAAGCCTATAGCTTGAAGAGAACGAATGAGCTTTGCTTGCCAAAAACACCAGATTAATTCAGCACTATATACAGCGCCCGTGTGCACTTAGTGGCTTTGGGATTAGTGTTTTAAGAGCCAACACATGGACGTGGATCACATTTCAGAATTTATGTGGACAGAAGTTCATTTTTTGAGACCAGAATCTAAGGCAGAGTACAGCAGAGTATTTTATATCAAACATTAATTTTCATCATATGGAATGTCTGAGGAAATGCAAAAAATGGTGAACAATGAAACGGTGAACACACATGATGGCCTTTAACACTGTGTTTAACCCCAAGTAAAGGTAGGCCTACGTGTCACACCTGTAATTTAGAAGCAGCGCTTTTTACCTGGGGTTATTAAAGCAGCTCTTTTCTGGCGTTAACCCTACATTGCGGTGCCAAACTCGTACAGTGTGAACCGATGTGGTCATTGTTATGGCTCAACGCTTGGGTACAGACAGCCAATCGCTTGTCTCATATTCATGCTTTAACCCTCTGGTATTGTTCATTTGGGAGTCACGCTTATGTTGTTTGCGGTCAAAAGTAACCGGGCACCTGAAATGTAACTTTCTTTTATTTTCAGTGAAATCAAGTTAATATATTTTTGTTCAATAATATTTTTTTCTTTTTTCTTTTGTATTTTGAGTGAATTTCATGGTACTAATTAATATTTATGCAATAATTATTAACTTTCCCCAATAATGTTTTTTCTAATATTTTCTATTACTTTTCAATTGTGGCAGTATTTCATGTTAAAATAGAGATAATGCCTTTAAAATCTAATTTTGAAGTCAGATTAGTGCCATCTGTTTGGAGTAAAAAAAAGAACAAATTCTGCAATTCCATGGTTTGGCAACTACATTCCTACATAGCTCAATATAAAAGGCTTATAAATTCTCTAGTTGTTTTTAGACATTTTTTTTTTTAAGTTGTGGATTTCGATATATATTTAGACATTCTCAAAGACAACTCTCTGCAAAGGTTTAGATTTTTTTTTTTTTTAAACATTGGTTTGAAATGACAGTTTTTGCATTAATCTTACTAGTCAAACCTGAACGCAGAGAAAGACATTTTACATCAAACATCAAAGTTTTAAAAAATGTTACAAAAATGAACAGGAATGCTTAATCAGAGGTTAACATCTGAATTTCAACCTCTTATTTGAGTCTTCTGGCTCAATTTTGCCATGTTGCTACACACCAGTTCATTTGTGTGTTAGTGAGTGTGTGTGTGTCTGTTTTGTACTGATGTTTTAGAGTGTAACCCCTTCCTTGGTGTCTGTGTTTTTACTGCATTGGGGCTGAATTATCGATTTTGTTTCACGCATTTGCAAAAACATGCTTTATGTTACATGCTATGTTCATGGGTGGAGTGTGTCTATTTTGCACTCTTGATATTTTAGTGTCACCCCTTCTTTGCTGTGCATTTTTTCTGTAAATGATATAGCTACTAATATGAGGATGCTAGAATCGTTATGGAAAAAGGTCGCGTGCTGCATTTGTCCAATCAGTGACACTTGCACCGCAAATATGCAAATAAGAACGTTAACCCGGGAAATGCATGCACAGTGTGACACGTTATCTTATGAATAAACAGCATTCATTTTTAACCCGGGCAAATTATGAGCAGTGTGAAACGTAAAGCAAAATAACCCTGGATTTCGTTTACCTGAGCTTTAAAATGACCCAGGGTTAACTATTTCAAGTGTGAAAAGCCCTATGTAGGCCACTTCTTTTATTAGGGCCTGTAATATTCACATTAAATGGTTGTACTTACAACACTTGTACTCCAATTACAAAAAAAATGCTCATAACCTTAATTTAAGGTAAAAAGGACAACAGCGTGGGAGCCTTAGCACAGTCCCATTATTTTATATTTTAAATCAAAATCTAAGTCATTTGATTTACTGAAATGCTGCCATTGTGCAAGCGCAAATCTACACAGTGGGTTCATTTCTAAGTCTGACTCGCTAAAAAGAACTGGTTCAAAAAAGACGTATTCAGTCCCTGGCAAATGCAAATACACACTCTCTGGAGGTTGTACGGAAATAGCTCTGCTCTCCATTGACAATACATGCATGTGCCTGTAATGTTTAAAATAAGACTGTCATAATGCTGGAAATAGATCATTCACAGGTGTGCAGGTGCTTACATTTCAAACTATTATTTACATCATGTAGAAAAAAAGACTTGAACATAGTTGGACAGCTTTGAGCTGCAGTCTTGAGTGCATATTGTAGTACAGACATCACAAAATAAACAGAAACAATGAGACTATGTTTGCATTTGTATATAAAAGCAGAAGCCAAGACGTAATTCTCACATCTTCAGTCCCTTCTTCTTTAAATCCTCTTTGGCTTCTTTTATTTGTGCTTGCAACTCTTTGGCTGCGTCCTCACAGTCATTAAACGTGGCCACACGGTAGCCGACAGCTGCCAGTGAATAACACCCAAACGCCACCAGCAGATATACAGGCATGGGCCACACCAGCTCTCTATACTGTGGAGGCAACTGCAAATCAAGGAGGTCAAAGGTAACAAGTCCCCATGCCACACCAATCAGCGACACACCAAGAAGCCACTCCAGAAGCTTGGTCATTGTGATGAAGTTTGTGGGACGGTGGAGGGCTCAATTATAAATGAAGAATCCACCTGTGAGGATAAATGAGTTTCTGTTAGACAGTTCTGTTTCACATATTATGCTTTATTGTAGATAGCACACACTGTAAAACGTAATGAGTTTTAAAGTGGCCACTTATGTTTGGCCATACATGAAACACTGTATGAAATAAAAACATTAATATATTTATACTAACGTTACATTACCAAGAAACCATTGGAAACCATCATGAAATGCATTCGATTAAAGGTGATAATCAGAATGTCTACCGCTAGTGTTTGAGACAGGCGAAATCAGATGATAAAGAAATCATAAATATTACAGTAAAATAATTGTAAATATACAAAACTGTTGTTTAAAATTCGCATTGATCCTCACTCGTATTGAACAGCTAGCACGAATGCTAACGATTACATGGTGTTTACAATGAAATCTGACAAACAACGCTAAACGGAGGAAATATTTTAGCTTGGTAACAATGACCAGCTCCCAAATATTAAATACGCACATTGAAAATGCACTGATAATATTGAAACACTCTCTCTTACCCGCTGTTCAAAGCCAGCTCACCACTTTAGGAATAATAACGCAGGTTGATGACGGGGATGCCGAAAAGCATTATGGAACATGCAGTGTACTTCAAATATTTACTACAAAACTAAATTCGTATAATCTATTCTTAAACCTGTTTCAGTATTTTTAAAACTGTCTGTTTGTCTCTTAAATATTAATAGAAAAGAAAAAAACAAAGTAAACAAGATGCATTTTTATTCATTTTATTTTATTTATTTATGAATATTTATAAAGAATTTACAATAATCTGGATTAGATTACAATTTTACAAGATTACAATAATCTCTGTGTTTTGGCGCGGTTCAGTGTCTTGTAGATTCCGCGGGAGACATCCGCCCATTCAGTGCACAGAACAGACGCGAGTCCGTGACCATCACACCTCCTCACCGGCCAGAAAAGGTATAAACATCGCTCACAGACAGCACTGAGGCTCCTAAAAAACATCACCCTCACAGCAAACGCGAGGTTATTCTTAGTGATGTTTACACTTGTCAGGAGTGTCTCTTTCAATACTGCAAGTGGTTGTAAAGAAGAAATGTAACAAAACAGGGCATTTGTGAGGGGTTTGGCAGCTTTCAGTCGACTGTTTATTTCGCACTATCTATCTATCTATTATCTATCTATCTATCTACTATCTATCTATCTCATCTATCTCATCTATCTATCTTTCTGTCCTGGCTGTCTGTGCTGTCTGTCTTTGTTCTCATCGTTCTGTTGTATTTTAGCTCTCTATCTGTCTGTCTGTCTTTGTTTCTATCGTTTGTTGTTTTATCTATCTATCTATCTGATCTGTCTTTCCTATTGTTCTATCGTTTGTTGTTTTATATATATACCGGTGTATATATCATCTATCTTCATATATATATATATAATATATATCGTTTTATCTATTTATCTATCTATCTATTTATCTATCTATCTATATATCTGTCTCTTATTGTTTCGATTTTGTTCTGTCTATCTATCATTCTATCGTTCTCTATCTATCTATCGTTCTGTCGTTATCTATTCTATCTATCTGTCCGTCCTTCCCTCTATCTATCTATCTATCTATCGATCTATCTATCTATCTATCTATCTATCTATCTATCTATCTATCTGTCTGTCTGTCTGGTCATGATCCTGTCTGCACTGTCTATTTATCTATTCTATCAGTTCTTTGTTCTATCTATCTATCGTTCTGTCGTTATCTATCTATCTATCTGTTTTTCTCTATCTATCTATCTCTCTATTCTATCGTTCTGTTGTTATCTATCTCTATCTATCTATCTATCTATCTGTCTGTCTGTGTCTGTGTCTGTCTGTCTATCTATCTATCTACAGGTATCTATCTATCGTTCTATCTATCATCTGACTTTTTCTGTCTGTCTATCTATCTATCTGTCATTTTGTTGTTCTGTCATTCTATTGTTCTATCATTCTATCGTTCTGTATCTATTTATCTATCTGTTATATCATTCTGTTGTTCTCTATCTATCTATCTAAATTTCTGTCATTTATCTATCTATTCTAATCGTTCTGTTATTTCTATCTATCTATCTATCTATCTATCTATCTACTATCTGTCCTGTCTTTCTGTCTGTCTGTCTGTCTATTTATCTATCTTTCTACATCGTTCTTTTATTATCTATCTATCTATCTCCTCTATCTATTCTATCTATCTGCTGTCGTCTGTCTGTCTGTCTGTCCTATTTACTATCTATTTATCTTCTGTTTGTTTCTCTATCTATCTATCTATCTAGCTATCTATCTATCTATCTTATCTATCTATCTATCTGCCGCCTGCCCTGGCCTGCTGTCTTTCCCTGTCTGACTATTTATATCTATCTATCTATCATCTGATTATTTATATCTATCTATCTATCTATCTATTCTATCTATCTATCTATTCTATCTATCTATCTGCCTGCCTGCTGCCTGCCTGTCCTGTCTGTCTGTCTGTCTGGTCTTTTATTTATCTATTGTTCTAGTCGTTCGGTTGTAGTTGTCTGTCTGTCTATCTATTTATCTATCTATCTATCGTTCTATTTTTCTATCTATCGATCTGTCTGTCTGTCTGTCTGTCTTTCTATCTTTCTATCTTTCTATCTATCGTTCTATCGTTCTATGTCTGTCGGGACAGGAATGACTGTGATTCTTTTCGTAATGGTTGTGACTCTTTGCTGCCTGGGCGTTTGCGTAGGAGTACGTGTTCAGTGAGCAGAACGTACACCAAGCGCAGTGGGAAAAAAGCAAGTTGGCCGTTCACAGTGTTTGAGACTGCCAGTCCCCGGCTCTCCAGCTCAGGAAACCTGTGATCCAGCAGAGAGCAGTTGGCAGACACAACAGAACAGGCTGCACTGAGACGGAGGGGGTGATGGAGTGAGCGAGGGTGTGAGGAGAACAATTTAAAGAACGAGATGAGAAGATGAAAGTCGGGCTCGGGGCAGGGACACGACTCTTAAAACATTCTGCAGTGGCATCAGTCTGTAAAACGTTTTTTTGTTTCCAATTGGGAACTTTGTTTT
>JADLZN010002165.1:0-30134 GCA_018155175.1 Sinocyclocheilus anophthalmus | reverse complement strand
AATAACCGATGTTACACTCTAAAAAATGCTGGGTTTAAATACAACCCAGTGCTGGGTAAACTAGGGACAAACCGCAATTGGGTTGTTTGACCCAGCGGTTGGTACTAGCCAGAAGGTTGGGTTAAACATTTAAACATTAACATTTAACCCAACCGCTGGGTCAAAACAACCCAACTGCTGGGTTTGTCCCTGATTTTGACCCAGCATGGGCGTATTAACCCAGCATTTTTAGGAGTATTTTACATTTCATTACTTTATTCAGTTTCTGTACCTGAAAACTAATGTTAGATCTACCTAAAAAACCTGAAAAGCACTGTTTATTTTATTTATCTTTGCTCTATTGTATTTATTTGTGCTGTTGCTTGTAGTTAGATGGATTATTCTTATTTTCTTTATTTATTATTTGACAGTATAGTTTTTGCCTAAACATGGCACATACCACACCGTACTGAAACCGTGACTCCAAAAACCGTGATACAAACCGAACCATAAGTTGAATTGCACCCCTACTATTAACTATGATTTTTGCCTCAATAAACTCATAATTTGCTGTTTATTAACAGTAAGGTAGTTGTTAGTTTAGGTATGGGGTAGGATTAAGGGATCTAAAATATGATCATGCAGAATGAGGCATTAATATGTGCTTCATAAGTACTATTAAACAGCCAATATGCTAGTAATATCCATGCTAATAAGCAACTAATTAATAGTGAGAATGATCCCTAAACTAAAGTGTTACCTGCATCTGAAGACTTCAAAATTGAATGAAATACACAAATAAAAGTATAAAAACCTAAATCTACTGAGGTGTAACTGAGCGCTCTCTTAATCTCCTGAGCTGTGAGCTATAAACGTAAAAACTGAATTTAACCTTCAGGATTTAAAAATCACCATAAATCCCAGTCCTGACACATGGCATGATGTGTATGTATAAATTATTGCACAAACATACAAGTAAGACTCCTTCCCTTCAGTTTACACATGCTGGAATACATAAGCGAGTCCACCGTGACATTCAGCGTGGCGTTCCTTGCGAACTCCCTCTCTGTAAACTGGATTAAAGGTGCAGTTCGTTGACGCTATTCTTTCCCTTTTTGATATGAAATACTTTACAGCTCAAACGGCTGGATCTCTTCAGACTGCACGCCTAAGCTGTGCACAAAGGCACTGCGCTTTATTATTATTTATGAGGTGGAACATTGTCAAGTGCTTCTTGTGCTTTAGAATGACCTTCATTTAGTTCGAGGCCATAAACCTTGACCATCTTATCACGAGGCAGACTCCCTACACGACACCACTACACACCACAAACTGTAGCTTATGGACACAACTCACATCTTATGTGCTGTCTAGAGATGAGCACCTGACATAAATATGGTTTGTGATGTTATATCGGCTAAACACAGCAGTGCTGAGTTTATATGGTGAATCATTATGAACATGGCACAATGTTCTGATTGTCTTGATTTCCAGCACAGACATCCAGAAAATGAGACTTGGGTATGATCACCAAAAAAATTTAATTGCATTATCATTTACTCTCCCTCAAACCTGTATGAGTTTGTTTCTGCTGTTGAACACAAAAGAAGATACTTTGGCGAAGGTTGACCAAAAGTGACCGGCAGCATGACTTCAACAGTATTTTCTTTTTTCACTAGTGGAAAGTCAATGGGCGTCCCGTCGCTGTGTGGTTCCCAACATTCTGCAAAAATCTTCCTGTGTAAAAAGGAAAATTAAAACAGGGATGGAACATCTTGAGGGTGATCAAATAATGACATAATTCTAATTTTTGGTTAAAACTATCCCTTTAACCTTCTGGCACGACTGATCCTTACACACATCATTTTGTTTAAATTCACTATACTAGCCACAAATGGTATGAATGTTGATGAATGATGCATCTTTTGAAAGTTCTATGTGTTAAGCATTAGCATCGTTTCATTATGCTTCAGCAACAGTAATATAGTAATATGGGTTGAAAATACAAATAAAAATCAAAACTTCAAGACTTTATGCCTTCATTATAAAACAGCGATCGTGAGATGAATCCAATCCGTCACACTTAAATTGTTAAAGCATCTATTTAAGCATGTTGAAGCATTGAATCTATGAAATACTGATATATATAATCCACTGTTTAAATTAGATTTGCCTGAATGATCTGCAACTCAACTTGAGAATTCAATCTGTGGCGGAAGGACTTTTTTTTTAAGACACTCAGTGGTTGTTTTTAATTTATTTAAACACTTGTGTCGAAATTATGTATCATTCGTATCTGTCCAATATCGCTCTAAGCACTGATGCTGATATAGAGCAATATCACACAGTTATATATACACAAGTTTATTTGTCTGTTAACCAATATGCAGAACTGATATTTATTATTTTACTGTGGTTTTGACTAAATTATAACAAAAACACTGAACGAAACAAAAGACACTTTTATCACTACTGTAATTGTAACGTTCAGGTAATTTCAGGCATCTTAAAAAAAATGTTACAGGTACGCTTCAGATTACTAAACAAAAAAAAAACGCTGATCTTTTTATTTATTACAACAACAGCAGCAACACTAATATTAACAGTAGGCCAAATAAATGAACATAGTCTAATGTTTTCGAATGAAAAACACAAATAAATGACAGGGGCATCTATAAATGCCATTTATCAGTGAATTCAATATTACAAAAACCTGTATCCAATTATGGAGAAGTGAGTATCAGTAAAATATCAGTAAAACTGATTATCGGTTAATTTCTAGTGCAAGGCTTCCAGTGTCATCTGCTTCCAGTTATTTTAGCTCTATAAAAACAGCTGTTATGCTGCTTGATATTGCAAACTGGTATTTCTTATATTATTACAATAATGTACTCTCATAATTATAAACACACTGTTTTGTAGTGCAAACTTTTTACCACTTTGTTGTTCTTTTAGATACCTATAGTGGCTAATGAATCAGAGGTTTTGCACATTCACAGAGAATAGCTTACGTCCACATAATTAAGGTGAACTGGACTCAAAACATCTCTTAAAAGATGATCCCCTGAAAAATATCTTTTGGACCATCAGTACATACAACACACACAAGCACTGGACACTCATGTTTGCAGCGCTACATAGAGGAACATACATCTCACCTTTGAAAAAGCAGTCTTTGCTGTGAACCATATAGATTCTCCTCTGCTGCAGGCAAGCAGTGCGGTAAAGCTCGCAGTGGTTCTCATAAAAACGTCCGTCAGAGCCACACACGGGCACAAACGAAGTGTGGCAGCTTTCCTGGCACACACACTCGGCACGGCCCATTTCTTGCCTGACCACACACTCCCGACCCCGGCCACAGTATGCCCTCCTGCACGGACCCCCATCTGCAGAGAGATAAGGCTAAACGTTAAAAACAACATCAATTTGTGCATGATTCATCAGCCTGTGAAACAACGTCATCAATCCCTGTTTGCTTTCTTAAGACTGTCATAAAACATGCTGCAGTCATGACATCAATACCTGGAAGAATAATTCTCCATGCACTGTAAAAAATAATCATCATTTAATGGGAAAAGACTGTAAAACTGCTATGGTAAAAAAAACGTTGATTGGTTATGAGTAAGTTCCCTTATTACATTGTAATAGATTCAACCTTACATTTGATAAAAAAAAAATACTGTTATTTTTACAGTTTTTAAGTGGAAAAGAACCAGCCATCAGTGAAAAGCACAAATTGACAAACTGACAAAATTCCCATATTAATGGCTAAAGTCTGATTATCCGTATTCAGCATGTTGCTACAATAATGTGAGACCATGCTTGTAAGTTTGAGAAAATTAGGGATAGGTGTAGTTAGTCTAAAAAAGGTATTGTTAAATCACTAAAATAAGGCATAAATACCTATAAAAAATTGTTACAATTATATTAGTAAATACAACTTTTAAAATGTAAATTAAGTTAATAGGTAAACAACAAAGTTGCTGCGATGTCGTACAGTAAGTTTCTGGCAACACAGCTGCTGTGTTACTGTAAATTTCACAGCTTTTTTAAATTTCGATTTTACAGTTGGGTCCTTCGTGTTTTCAGAGGGTTTTTATAATGGGATTTTTATGAGTAAAACAAGGTCTGTGGTAAATATTGACGATACAATGTGAATTACGCACACCCAAACTGAAAATGCACATTTTGATGTGTTTGTTTATTTTTAAAAATATAAGTTTCTAATAAGTACATAAGAACTTTTGGCGTGTGAGTGTGTGCAGTTTACGTTGTAGAACAAAAAGTCCAAGTTGCATTTACCATAAACCTTATTTTGCTTATGAATTGAAAAACCCATTATAAAATGTCCATAGAAAAAATCTGAAGGCTAATTAGTCTTCTGGATTTTGGATGTCACGGCTGCATCACTATATAGAGACACTCTTCATAAAAAAATAAAAAAAACATTTCAAATCCCCTCAGATTTTTCTCTGAATATCCTCTTTTGATCTCACATTATGAAATGAAACAATGAGTTGCTATCTGCTCTACCATGAATGTCGTAAAACAAAGACAGAACAGCATGTTTGTAATGCAGTTTGGACACACTTTGGTTCACTCTATCCCAGATAGTATGTAAAGTTTCTCAGCCAAGTGTAAAATCTTGCTCCCTGATGATTCCCCCAGTTGGCAGTGGAAAAGCTGCTGAGGTCTGGATGCTCTTTCCAGAGCCGCAGGAGCGCAGTAGGGGAAAACTGCTGGAGTCACACGCTGGATTTTGGGCTAGAGCATTGTCCATGCCAGTTTTAGTACTTTCTTCGGGCGACAGCTGGTAGGCAGGAAATGATTCCCAATTAATTCCTGACCGCTGACTGAGAGCAATGGAGTGGCATCAAACCCGGATCGCCGTCTCCTACTTTGTATACTACTACTCAGCATACTACATGCGCATTACAACGGTATGCACCATCAGACAGGAGAATGTGTTGACTGGTACAGATTACATGGCACCAAGCAAAAAAAATATAGGCTGCTCTGCAAACTATTGCGATCTCGTGACTCAGGTAACATCCCTACATGATTGTATGTCATATAAGAGCACTTTGGAATTTCCAGCAAAAATAACTATACTGTAATACATACCATTTTATATAAAATGTTGGTCATATTGCTGCATTTTTCAAATAATAGATGGATGCTGCTGTGACGTGCTCTGAAAACAACAGGGGTTATTTATGTTAAAAACGTATAAATACTAGCGATTTGGAACAGACAGACAATGCAATAGTAATAAAAAAAAAAAAAAAAAACCAATCACAAAAAAAAAACACATCTGTTGCAACATGATCCAATATAGTCAAACTCAGCACTGCATCATCTTTTACTTTCAGGATCTCTGAAAATCCAGTGTCGAACTGTCTTGCCAATGAATCTGGAGTAAAGCAAACAAACAGTGTTTCACTGACGTGATCTGGAGCTCTTTACTTTACTGTGTCTACACTGGACGCGAGCAGCACAACACGACTAAAGACAACAGAACCCATTATAATCAGTGACTCCGTCTACACTGTCTACGCCCAGATTGACCAAACATCCTGACCGTGTCTCGTGCTATTTCTGATGTACGCCAGGTGCTCGTGCTGACATGAAGGAACATGGATTTGGACAGATGCAAACACAACAACGATCCGTCCGATCTGATATGTGTTAAGCTTACAAGGAAAGAGCGGCAGTTCAAAGACTCTCCGGGCTTCCTCGGAGGATCTTAGGTTTGTTAATGAAGTAATCCTGGTTACATCTCTTTGAGTATTTTCGACGTGTGAAGCCTCCGAAGCGAAGCCACTGACAGTACTGAGAGGAGGCAGGTATTGATTTTTCTTCTTGTCGCAGTAGGAGGGCATAATATAACAAATTCTCAAATGCGCATTTTGTAGCTTGGCTTCACATACACGCTGTTATTTAAAAATAGGAGAGAAAGAGGTTTGTGGAGTTCATGAAGACAGGGAAGACGTATAGTAGGAGTTTGTGTGACTGCTGACCTGTTTTGATAGTGCAAAAAGCAAGGTGAATTTGTTTCTCGGTCCCGCTTTCAAGCAGATACTTGCAGCTGGTGGCGGGACCGTCTACCACACCTTGTGGCGGTGGTGGGGTGAAGTGCGCTGTTGAACCTATGCTCAACAAATAAATCAATAAAAAAAATGTGTTGTTATGAAGGGTAGATGATGTGCCGTAATTCAAACGAATAGGGTGATCAAGAGGATAGCACAAGTTAATGGGAGTTTCTTCGGACAAGGCCCTGCAACAGCTATGACACATCCCGCGTACAATCGTAACAAAAAATGCAAAAGTTGGAACCAGAGTGCTATGTACTGTTATAGGACCTTTGTTCATTTTAAACTTCCGGGCTGTTTTCTCCAGTAAACAAAAGACGAATCACAATAAACCACACATAGACGGGTGATTTGCATTAGGTTTTATATGGCAGTAGGGCTTCATCTCCGAACATATAAGGTAGAGATGTGGTTTTATTTGCTCTGGTAACACCACTTTTACACTTGACTGCAAGGCTCATTCATGCACTACATTGTGCTTCATCTTATGGGTCCAATTGTGATGAGTATTTAGTGGTATTCAAACACTATGTGACTGGATCCGGTGTGTGACTCTTCAAATTCAACAGCCCGCGTGAATAGAAGTATTAAAGATACCGAAATGCAGACACGTTAACTATTTAAGAAAAACGACCCTACACAGTACCGCTTTGCTGATTTCTTGCACACTGAGCAGTGTGAACTTTGATGCTCCGTGTTATGGGTTTGAATGAGAATGGCTGAATAACAGTAATAATAGAAATCTGATCAACAGAGGCACAACAAAATAGTGCCTCACGCCTCAAGTCCCAGCCTGTCGTAGTTGAGGACAGTTAGCTAAATTTATTTACAACACATCCATAAAGCAACGGAGGACCAGGACACCCGCCCCAAACATCATGACCTTTCTTCCTCATGTCAACGGGTTGCAGAACGATTACGGATCATTGTATTCTCTTGAGAGCATTATGAAAGAGCACTATAGTGATTTATGCCTAGAGCATTAGCTTCAGTGAAAAGTGAAGTATGTTCTTCTTGAGCAGCAGGTGCTGGTCCAGGACCATCTCTCGCCTTTCCAGGGCATCAGTTAAGTGGCTCCAAGATCGGTGAAACAATCAGGTACCAAAGACAACAAATCTCCTTTCAGCACTCTTAGCACATTCGCTAGGAGCGCGCACGCCACCGACGCTGACAATTCCCAACTGAACTCCGCTCTGATTTACTTAAGGAGCTAAAGAGTTGATTTGTAATCCATTCAGTGTGGGCAGCGAGACAATGGTGATACATGAGTCTTAAAGGTTCCACCGAAAGCTCTCAAACTCTGCCAAGCTGCTCAGTAGACGAGCTAATGCGTTTGTTTATCACGACCATTCTTGGGACTGTTAAGAAGCTGCAAGCCACTGCTGGTCCGTCAGCAATCGCTCCAGGCCTGGAGGACAGATGCTCCAACATTTCATAGGAATCACCCGGGGAATCGCAGAGGGAATGTTTGCAAGTATTGTTGCTCTGGATCTGGTCCCATTGTCATCAAGTAAATGTGACTAATTGATTCCTTTCACGAGGAGTCGCGCAGACAAGAGCGACAGTGGTGTAATCCCTGAAAGCTCACATCATACGAACAACTTCCTCTCTGACATTAGCCACAGACCACCCTCCAACCTCCAGAGCACATGCATTGTAAAGTTCTGCCAGAAAGAATTCGGCAGTTTCTCAAACGATGAAATGCTTTGATTTGAATACTCAAGGTGTTTTTTTGTTTTTGTTTTTGTTTTTTGGGGTGAATAAGTATGGAAGTCCATATGGAAGCGCCAGGTAAGAAAAAAATTTATTCCTAAAAAAAAAAATCAAAATTATGGCATACTAAAGTCATAATTACAAGATAAAAAGTTGAAAATTAGGTTACACTTTAATTGAAGGGGTGTGCATAAGACTGACATGACACCTTCGTAATCATGACATGACACCTACATAATCGTCATGTCATGAATGTGAAGGGTTTTTTATGCATGGTTATGACAACTGTCATTAAGTGTCATTTTCTCAGTTATGTAATTTTTAATGCAAAAATTATATTGTTTGAGATGTCTTTGTTATGGGTTATGGTTAGGGGTAAGTGTAGGGGTAGGGATAGGTTAGGGTTAGGTCAAATAATGTCATAATTGCATTAAAAATGACATAACTGAGCGAATGAAACTTAATGACAGTTGTCATAAACATGCAAAAAAAAACTTCATATTCATGACATGTATCATGTCAGTAGTATGCACACCCTTACAAGTAGTGTTACCAAATTATGACTTACTAATTTAACGTGCAACTCAGCATGTTACATTCATATTCTGGGCTATATTCTGCTTGTCTGTAAATGGTATATGCTTTATTAATAAGGTGTGTATTGAACTTTGTCCCCCAAACTGCCAAATTAACTCGTTTCAGAATATCCCATTTACCATTATAGACCACTATCCTGTGACCAATGTGTTTATAAAGTCATTAAGTCAATTTAGACTAGTAAAGTCATAATTTCGACTTTTTAAGTCATAATTCCGACTTTTTATCTCATAATTTCAACTTTTTAAGTCATAATTTGAGACAATATTTGGCTTCTCTTTATGCATCTTTTTTGCAAAGATATTTAACAAGTGAATTTGTTTTACATTTACAGCAGGTTGAGTACTTCGAAAGAATACAAATTGTTATCATGAATTGGTCAAATGTTCAGATATATTTTTTATTTTTTTTGCATGCAACAGTTACAAATTGTCATGAGAATGTGCCTGTTCATCTATCAGGTCTTCAAACAGACAGACAGATTTATAATGTCTTGATGCTTTGAGTCTTTTGTTACTTCACAATGTGAAGCTATTTTTACGCTGCCATTAGACTCATCATTCATGTGTCATGAATAATCTGATCTTTCACTGACAACCGTGACGCACGAACTTCCTCGCCGATCAGAGAACATAATGAAATAAAAAACAACAGAAGATACAGTAAGAGGCATTTCTGAGAGCCGATGCCATTCATACTTCCAACAAGTCTGTTCTACTAAATGTCCCGGATTTTTTTTAAACTAGGACTTCCATGACAGCCGGGTCCCCGTGCATGTCAGCCCGCGGGCTGAGTACACACTCCCGGAGCCGTGCTGCGGCGAGTGCGGATAGTGTGTGTGTGTGGTGTGTGTGTGTAGTGTGGTGTGTGTGTGTTTGGACAGGTTGAGTATGGCTAAAAGTTCAACGACACGGAAAACCCAACCGGAAGACAACAAACTCACAGCCAGCTGCACAAACGCGGGATCAACACAAGACGACCCAATACGTTGCGCACTCGAAGATTACTGAATGGGTGGCCTGTCACAGAGCCATCTTTATTGCTTTCTCATGACGTTGGCAGACTCCAATCTGTATAAGCGGCCATTGGGCGCGGGCTGGTATGATTCGTACGCGTTACGCAGGATGTGTGTCAGTGTTGGAGCGAGGCTGTGTAAGGAATGAATCAAGGACAAAAGCACACGGCGGAAGAGAGCAGGTCCTTTGGGCGAAAAGACTAAGGTGTGTGGTACGAATGCGGGCGGGCCTGGGATGGACCCGATAGACCTATTTGTAAAAGCTCACCGCCTTTCGCGAATGACCCTATCACGCATCATCGCGCTTGCTTTCGTCGACTGAGAGCGGTAAGGTTAGTAAGCTTAGGGAGGCAACAACTAGTTTTCTTACTGATTGGTATCTATCTATCTATCGATCTATCTATCTCTCTATCTATCTATTTTTACAGTCTCTATCTATTTGTTTAAATATTGTAAATTATTAAAACAGGAGAACTCGTGATTGAGAGCCAGGGGGAAGTAAGAACACAAACTTAAACATATAAATCATGTTTTCATCAGGCTGCTACAGGAAAACATGATAAGAGATCTGTAAAACGATGTAGGCTACAGCAAGTTAAACGCATGAAAGAGCCTCACAAATCAAGCACTCCGGGAATGCACTCTGGAAAAAATCCCTGACAGTCGAGAAAAAAAACGTTTTAATACAACATCGATGGCATGTGAACTGAAAAAGTATCTAACAGAACACAGACACATGCGCGAGTGTTTGTAGAGAGTGCAAAACTTATGTCAGTGCTGGTTTTGTGGGTTTTTTAAAACAACCGAACAGAAACCGATGTGCAAGCAAACTGCACTGAAGGGCTCAAGGGCATGTGCTTTTAACATACGATGTTCCCGCCATTGGTGAACTTCCGGCTTTCACGTGCTGTTAAACGAGCATTCGGTAGAGGGCGATTAGTATGCAGATGTGTTGGGACTGAAACCAAAGTCAGAATGTCGATCAAAACACAGGTGAAGAAAGAAGCAGAAACAACGAGCGTGAAGTATGTAAGGCAGATGCATATGTAAATACGTTGTACTATAAATACTATAGTTAACTAAACTAAAACAAAAAAATTATACAGATGGTTAGTTAATGATAAAATAAACGTTGACAGACAATCAAATAATCAAAAATACATAATAGATAACATCACAATAAAAAGGTTCTATTTCAGTTAGATTAGCAATGCAACTTTTCTCATTTTAATTAAGTAGACTTGTAAGTATCGTTAGTATAAACTAAAACTGAAATGTAAATGAAAAATAAATAAATAAAAAACCATAAGGCATGTGTAAAAAGATACTAAAATTACAAAAAAATTTAAAATTAAAAGTAAAATCTATATATAGAAAAGAAAACACATGATCAAAACATTGGAATCAAAAGCTATAAAATAACACAAAAATAATAGCAGTGAGAAAATATATCAAAAATAAATGATGAAGACACAAAAGTTTCTAAGAGGTTTAATGCCATCTTCATATAACAAAAAGCTTGAAATATATTTTAATAAAAATCAACCCCAAGGACACAACAGTTGATGAATCATCCATATATTTTATTTGCTTCACTCCTATTTTATTGAAGCACAAAACGTCTTTGGTCCTTATTATATGTGCTCAAGCACAAACTATATGCTGGATTATATTTGACAAACCAAGTACAGATTTAATAATTCACTCTGCTCTGTAGACGTTTGATTATATTTTCTGCATGGTTATTTATGTGTCCTTGTAAACCGGCTGGTGGCTTAATATCAATTCATGTGCAGCAGCGCTGACGCAGCAGCTCCTCTATCTAGCAGCAGACCACCGTCCCACGCAGCCCGAGACCAAGGGCATCTTCCTGTAGCACCTCTGACCCGGCATGAGCTCGTGATGATGCGTTTCCTTTCTGTAATATTAATATCATACTGCAGATTTTAAAGGTTGCAGGCCAGCTGCAGAGACAAGATAATCACTATAGTCAAATTAGACTGAATAATGATTTGCCGACTATTAATCATGTCGATATGAGTCATTTATCAATATCAAGTAGGAATTTAACCAAAGGAACCTCTGAGATTTTTCTCAAATCAGTTAATTCACTAAAACACTCAGAAGCGCCACAAAGCATCATGTTTGCAAATGCTAAACGCCTCTTATTTTCAGTGACTGATTCAGGAAAACTAATTTACCACAAATCATAGTAAGAAATAATTGCAGTTGTTTACCTTACTGTAGTACTTGCTCGAACTCACTAATATTATTAAGTCACACTAATTTAGTAAACAAGAATAAATTCTAGGGCGGTCAAATATGTAAAAAATGACAGCTTGTGAAAATTGCTTGCTTAGCACCACATCTTGAATTTCGTTATTTGGGCAACTGTTTTCGGAACTTCTTTTTGGAAAAAGGATAATAGGGCATCATTCATCTGCGCTTATGTACTCAATGTTGAGCGAAAATGCATATGTGGGATCATTTTGGACCAAATTGTCCGCTGCAAAAACAGTGATGATCATTCAGTTCCAAAAAGAAATACAAAACCTCTGATAACTGAAAGAAAATAAGTTGAGAAAAAGATTGCATCCAGTATTTGGTAATTATATACCATATTGAGAAATTTTTAAGCATTTTTTTATATATATAGACCGGTCATTTTTGACAGGGAACACCCACATAAGTAAGCCAAAGGTGGAGAAAAAAATCCAAAATAACGTACCAAAAATATAAAAAGGTACCAGAAAATCATCTCCTAGAACACAACTAATATATTGTATAATATAAAGAATATTTTAATTTGCGTTTAGCAAACAGTCCTGTTCACCCTGCATCTAACATCATGATACAAAACTATTTTCGAACACATTCTTACATATTTAGGTGAGAACTATTTATGCTAAGCAAAAAATGGGTCTGGGTTGTTTGTATCATGATTAGTTGATATCATCATTCATCATCATCATCCTGCCGGTAGGTCGATGTGAACTGGAAACTTGCATCATCTGACTTGGGAGAATCCAGCAACACCGCTCATGGATTGGCGAAATGAAATATAGCAGGGGTTACAGTGATGATCAGGCTTTGACATGCAGGCAGAGTGTTTTCCGTAACTACAATCCCCCCCCCCCCCCTTTTCTTTCAGTCCGCGTTGTCAACTCAGCAAAGGCTGGTGGTGCACCTTTTGCGAGCGAATTCCAGTATATGTTCTTTTTTGCTTAATGTCTCTGTTAATCGGTTACAGACTCGTTTGTTTTTTTTTTTTTTTTTTTTTTTTTTTTTTTTTTTTTTTTTTTTTTCCTGCTTCTTGCTCTGTTGCAGTGAAAACCCGTATGGTGCACACGACTCTCCACTCACAGACAGTGGATGACACATCGCTAGAGCCTGCCGTATCCACTCCCCCTGCTCGGCCCCTTTCAGTAATCAAAGCAAGTATCGCAACCAATGCTCACCTCCAGTGATAGGGGTGGGTGATACTTTATTGCACAAACTCATGTGCGTATATATCATTTCTGTAGTATTAAATGCAAAATTTTTTTAGCACTCTTTTGTTTGCATTTATTTTACCCATGTGCATCGATTCCTTGTTCTATTACCTAAAGAAATACTTTACATCTCGGTGGAGTATATGGCAGGTAAATTAGTTGTTTGGTAGGTTAAGTGCCTGGACTCAGTGTTATTGTTGCTACGGGAAATAAAGTAGGTACACGTGTGTTCGGTTCCGCCCTATTCACATCAAGATCAGGACCGCTGGGAATATTTCCACCTCACATGGGAGACCTCGGAAACTGCAACCATGTTCATATAATAACTTGGGTGCTGAAACATCAAGAGTAGCTGCACATTCATGGGCCACGTTCACACAGCAGCAGAATATTGCTGTCAGTCTTGAATTTGAGTCATTAAAGAGATTTTTTTCCCCCCCAAATTAAAATGTTATCATCATTTACTCACCCTCATGTTGTTCCCAACCTGTATGACTTTCTTTCTCTGTTAATCAAAAAAAAGAAGACATTTTGAAGAATGTAGGTAAACTGTTGCTGATCGCCATTGGCTTCCATAGAATGAGGGGGGAAATATGGAAGTCAAAGAGTAACCACAGCACACGGTCAGAACAAAAGAAAAAAAGTACAAAAGCTGTCACTTGAGTGACCGTCGTTTGGGTGTACCTATTTACACCGACAGGGTGGCTTTTATGTCCTTCACGTACCTACACCAGATTTGATAACACCCGTACAGTGTAGGCCTACATTAGTACCTAAATGGTACAAAGGGTAACGCCCCAGTGTCAGATATTATACTGTGTGTGTGTGGACGTGGTGTGTGTGGGTGATTGTTAAGGTCGTGTGGGGGTGTGGTGTCGGTGTGTGTGTGTGTGTGTGTGTGTGGGTGTGTGTGTGTGTGCTGTGGGTGTGTGTGTGTGTGTGTGGTGTGGTAACTATCTGTGTGCGGGAGACAAGGAGGCCAAGGTCCGATCCTCAAAACATGGACACAGTGTGAATTTTATTGTTACAGCAGTCACAGAAGTATTTAAGCCGCAAAAAATGCGGAAGTAAATACATCTAGCATACCCACTCCCTTTCGAAAGGTTAGAGAAGGTGATCAGGATATTACAATTTGGTTGTCAATCATGTTTACAACCAGTGAATTGAAGACTTTGGCACAGGACCAGGTCGCCAGGACCAGAGCAACAGATGGGCCATTGACAGACTGTTCAAACAGGCCCGGTCTTGCCCAAATCCAAACGAGCATGCTGGCAAGGTTACTGTGTCATAGTCATCATCAAGACTCCAGCCATGAGTGAGTGAGTGAGAAGATGACACATAAATCCCTGTCCTCCTCCGTTTTTAGACATGACATTTCGAACAGCTCCCAAAACCAGACAGAACTGGTTTAGCACACGATGCTGCACGTAATTAAATTCTAAACTGAAATAAACTAAAAAAGGAATGCATGGATCCCAAGTCTTTAGTTGCTAAATAATGACATATATTAAAGCAAATTAAAGTAATCTCTGTGCTATTTTTGATAGCTCCAATAGCCATGTTTCCATAAACAATATTAAACCAAAATATAAAAATTCTACTTACTCAATATTTATTAATTACTCAATATTTTTTGCCATATTTAAAAATTAAGAAGAAATACTGTTTCTTCTGCATAAAGCTGCAGAATCTATGCCCTTTCTTTCTCTGAAACCAGCTTTCAACAAAGCGTTAACCACCCCCTATCTGCACTCCCAGCCATTCCAGCCCATCAGAAGCCTGCATCCCTCTCGACCAATCACAGCGCTGGGAGGTGATGTCATGCTTTATCTAGCAGAGGTGTTGCTGATGCTGCCAGGTTGAGCATCCAAACAGCAGCAGACTGTCAGACTGAACGTGAGGGAAAGACTCTGACAGAAGATCACATAACTCTATCGGTGAGTTATCATAATTTGTTATTTACTGTATTATTCTTTTGCAGGACAAAAGGAGACTGGCAATCTGTTGGACTAAAGTTTTATTCATTATAGCAAGTTCCATTAATTCTATTTTTGTTCTGGTGTTAATAGAAAAAAAACCAAATTTTTTTTTTCAAAAAAAAAAATGACTGGCAGAAAGCTGGTGGGGCATTCTTAGCTTATTGTGCATTGCAGATTTGCATGGTGTAAGATTTAGAGCAGCAGTCGAGGTTATTAGACTTATAAGAGCATAAGATATAGAGATGATTTGGGGGGGGATTTGCAAGGCAAGGCAGGCAATTTTTTGTATAGCAACATTTCATACACAAGGTAATTTCAAAGTGCTAAATAAAGAAAAGACAACCATAATCACAAAAAAAAGGAATTTAAAAACTTTGGAAATTATTAAAAAAAAAAAAAATTTGATTTAAGAGATTTAAAATGAATTTAAGGAAAACGATTATACATAAGATATAGTGCAATCAGTTCGGACATCGAACAGTGCTCATTCAATAAATGCACAGATAAACATGAGTTTTGAGTCTGCATTTAAATGACTAATGTTTTAGCACATCTGATCACATTCTGGAAGCTGATTCCAACTGCGGGAGGCATAATAACTAAAAGCACATTCCCCTTTTTTGTGTGAACCCTCGGTATTTCTATGACTCGATCCTAATGATCTGAGTGGTCTGTTTGGTTTATATTCAGTGAGCATATCTGCCATGTATTTAGGTCCCAGGTTATTGAGTGATTTATAAACGAGTAAAAATATTTTTAAATCAATCCTAAATATAACTGGAAGACAGTGTAAGGACCTGAGGACTGGTGTAAAATGCTCAGATTTTCTGGTTCTAGTCAAAATCCTGGCAGCAGCATTCTGGATGAGCAGCAGCGGTCTAATGGTCTTCTTGGGAAGGCCGATGAGGAGACCATTAAATAGTCCACCCTGCTGGAGTTAAAGGCATGAACAAGTTTCTCCAAGACTTGACTGGAAACAAAACATCTAATTATTGCAATTTTGAGATGATAGTATGCTGATTTAATTACAGCTTTGACATGACTACTGAAACTAAGGTCTGTATCCAGAATCACACCAAGATTCCTGACTTGATTAGTCGTTATGTTTTTTTTTTTTTTTTTTTTGACCTAGAGTCAAGATATGCATTCAGCTTGAGAACTTCATCTTGTTTCCAAATTGTTTGCGACGGTAAGAGTATATCGGAATCAATTTAGAAATTAAAATAGTGGTCTCATGATATTGTACTTGAAATCACGTCAGTCTAAAGAAAAGATGGGCATTGCATAGTACAGAGTGCATTATAGTCGTGCAAGGTGAAAAATAGCTATGTGGAAAATGTAGGGCAAAGTGTGTTTTTGAATACACAGAGGTCCTGCAGTGAGTATGCTAGTCTGCACTCTGGGTGGCACTGAGAGGTGAGATTTTACAGTATGTTAGTGTGCAAAAGGCCACGGCCCCTTCATAGAGCGGCACTTCCTTTGCTTTTAAACCAACAAGCGTTTATTCCGATCAGAAGGCAGTGGGAGGTTGAGAAAATGACTTGCTTTGCAAGAGCTGCAAACAAATGCATGTGAAATTTGTATTTGTTTAAGGTAGACAACAGTGCTGTTGAGTTGTGTTCCAAAGCATGTATTATTTATTATATCAGTGTTGCTGACATCAATAAATCAGGAGGATTTTTTAATTTGTGTGCATGGAGTGTGACAAGAAATATGATGCACATTGTCCTATAATGGCCTACAGAATCAACATTTTTGCCCTTTATGCTATCAATTGACCTCTAAAAGTGTTGAAATGTTTTATAGAATAAACCCATGCACTGAATATGTCAGAAAGTTTCAAAGGTGTTAGCGGGTGCAGCGATCGTGAGCGTGGGAAATGAGGGGGCACAGCGAGGGCAGAGGCAGGATGAGCGAGAGAGACTAATAGAGAAGGCGCGTAGGCTGAGAGACGAACATAAACCCTGAGCAAACCAGATTCATTCATGCTGTCTTTTGCGAACGATTGCCATCAAGTATATTACCATTGAATGTATTTGTTCCTTGCTTTGTTATGTGGATTAAAATAGATTTGATATGGTATGCATACTAGTATGTGCTTAGATGTAGCTGTGTGGTTCTCTTACACTGCAAACAAATCATTTTCTTCAGTATTTTTTTTTTATATATTTAACCAGTAGCTAAAATATGTAAATGATTAAGTCTTCTGAGAATATATAGAATTTTTTAATTTTAATACTTCTTTATTATTATATTATTATCTTTTTATTATATTATTATTATTTCTCTTATGTTTTTAGCTGAACCACTTTTTTTTTTTTATTATGCTTAAAACAAAAACTTGATGCAAACTGATTAATCTGATGGAATTTTGCCTCTCAGTTTATTATTTATATGATTATTTTAAAAAAAATTTGCAGTATGAAGGTTTGATTTGGGCTTGTTATTTTATAATCTTTGGATGTGGGACCTTTATGTGAGGACAAAGACTTATCCAGAGGAATCGATTGACTGTGGTTTCTGATTACATCATCGTTTTTCTCTCCTGCAGGATCAGTTGAGTTTGAAACGCCTTGGAGGACTCAGAAAAAGGAAAGATGACTCTTGCAGGTACGTGTACATCCACCTGCTTGTTCACATGTGAACTTGGGAGTGTTTAATGGAGCTGAAGGAATGATGTGTGAGCACATGGCATCAGTGATGATGTTACCTCAAAATAACTCTCTCTCTCTTTTGCAGCATACAGAGAGAAGATGAAGGAGCTCCCTCTAGTGTCTCTCTTCTGCTCCTGCATCCTACCAGAGCCTCGGGAAAAGCCCACCAAGAAAACACAAGGTACCTTAAAGGCACCTCAAATCTAAAATCTTGCATACTTTCAGATAGAGCTCCCTGTTTTTACATGGTCAAGTGAACCTACAGTAAATGGAACATATTGTAATTACATACATTCAGTTGCATGAATAAATTGTCACAATACAAGTTATGGTATCAGATGGTTGACTATCCCATGCTCATTTTACGATGGTCGTTTGTGGACCTCAACCTGGGCATTATTAAAGACATGGAGGTGATTGAGCTAAACAAGCGGTCATCGGGCCAGGCCTTTGAGGTCATCCTCAGACCTCCATCTTTTGACGGTCAGAGGGAATTCCATCCCACTTTCCCACCTCGCATTGACCCACGCTGGTGGAGTTCCATCCGGACAACGGGAGCAGCTGAGTGAGAGAATAATAAGTGTGAGTGAACAGTCAGATGGTTGTTGGTGGGTAGGAGTACCTCAAGATCAATTATGTTATGGATGTCAGGATTCAGTCAGGTCTAATCTAATATATGCTTCTATGTTCACTTTTGTGGCATATCTAAACTGGCTTAAGTTTTGCTACTATAGCCTCAATTCTGCCTTAGATAGACCAAGACAACTCAGATAGAATGTTCTTAAAAGCGATATGCTCAGTGTTTTGCATTAAAATGGTAAATATATAGTGTATATAAGTAGGAGTTATGGTCTTAATTTATATATAAATGGTGGTGCTGTGTTGTGTGGTGACATATTGTTCTTTTTTTCAGAGTAGTTTGAGTCTTTAGTTAACAATAACAAAAGAATAAATATGATTCCTAGTGCTGACCTGGACTCTCATGCATGAGTCACATGAACCGTATGCATATCTCCACAGTGTCAGTAATGCATGCACTTCTGAAATCAACGGGGACCTATGCGGAAAAGAGAGAACATGATACAACAACGAAGGTGGCCCAGGAAATCCATAGAGGGTCCACCACAACCTTCAATCAGCGATGGCCAAGAAAATCTAGGAACCTCGAATGCCGATTAACACCAGAGAATCATTTAATGCCCACCCGCTGCCATTGCTGGAGCTCAACGGCCTTCAGGAGAAGGGAACGGGGCTTCGGTTACCATCCGAACCCGGCAGGGTGAAAGCTTCAGTATTCCTACTGCAACCCACGTAATGGCTCACAATAAGTGAATGTGCACAATCTGCTCTGTGCCTAGAACAGCCATGAGTTATTAGGGGTGCAGACCATCTGATGTGATGTTACATTTTTTGGATAAAAGAAGGAGCATCCATTGTTTCAAGGCCAGTTGTGCCACCTGGGAGACCTGTATGTAAAGCACTGTTAAAGTTGAGGGAGCGAGGAGGGAATAGGGGGCGTCGGCTTTTTGGCAGGGCGGGCTTTGTGTTTTTCAGGACTAGCAGGCTAGGATTGTGAGGCTATAACAAGAGCAGGGGGTGAACTGTGGTGTTGGCCAGATGAAATGATCATGCAAGCCAGAGCATGCGGCCAGAATTTTCAAGAATAAAACACTACAATATGCGCCGACAGGGCCTAGTCACAGGCTAAGTAAATCTAGCGGGGTGTGGGAAATCGGCAATGATTACAAAGAGGACCTCCACATCATGTATTTTTGCGCTACAAAGAAACAATATTCTGTGTCTGCTGCCACGCAAAAAGACCGCGTGTATCATGGATGGGGATCCTGGAGAGATGAATGGCTAGTAGTTGGGTGCCGCCAAAATGGATGTTCAGCGATACCATCTCTGGAGGCTGAAGTATATAATAAGATGAGGTCGCTCAGTAATTTGAGCAGGCAGCTCAAACTATGAAATCGAACTAAGTTCGATTTAAAACTGCGCCAAACGAGTGCAGTGAGTGTGGTATCAGTACCTATGCCGTGAACGGACTAGTCTGTTTGTAAGCAATTGTTTGTGGCACTTCATAAGCGGTGCTTGTACTTATTCCTGTAGTCCTGGCTTGGCGGTAGGATGTGGCGAGAAGGAGGGTTTTGTTGCTCCGGTGTGTGAATCAATTCAAGGAAGAATAATGTGTGAGTGAGCTGACACAGAGGGTCTCCAATGTGCTGAAATCCACAGGGTGTAAGGCGGCAGCCATGATGCCTCTTGGATAAACTGGTGAAAGCCATTGGTGGGACCGTGTGGTTTTTGTCCTGTTATTCATTGCTATCTCTCCTGAACTTTGTGTGCCAGTGCCGCATTGATGAGCTGCGCACAACACAGCTGATCATATGAGACCATTTGACCAAAGACGGACATCCCCTCACTTGTTAGTCTTGGTCGGTCATACAGAAGCTTATGACCGAACCAGATTTATGATATCAACTATCAATTCTTGTAAGGTACATGGCCCCTGTTTTCAAATGCCGTAACTGGCTGGCCAGCAAAGGATTGGATGGGATCTTTACTACCTAATCTGAGAAACGCACGAGATTGTATTTCTCGGCGAGAGCGTGTATGCCCAATGTGCCAAAAATGAGGAGGTGTGAGTGAGTGTAATTTATTTATTGGATAGTGTTAGAATTCTTGGATGCACGATTTGGATGGTCATTTTCATTGTACTTTTGCCCAGTGTTGGCTGTCGTTTTGTCCGTCTGTCCTGGCTGTTCAGCTCGAGGATGGATGGTAACGGCGCAAACGTTCGGCCGCTGTACGTATGTCCTGCTCATGTCAGCTTTGGTGGCTGATTGGCTATATTTTTCTTACCGGAAACTTGGTGGTGAGCCATGCGTTTAGAACCGAGGGAATTAAAGGACTGCTGGTATAGTTTTGTCCTTGTGACTTCCTCATTATGGATTTTGAGTTTTTTGGGGGTTTTTTTTAAAGACCATCAGAACAATATTTGTAATTTTTTTCTCATTTATTGCATCAGTCATATCCTTAAAAACACATTTGGATCAATAAATAAAAAGTTAATACAAAATATTTGAATAAAAATCTTCAAAAAATATATATTTTAAATCCAGTGAAAATAAACAACATACATTTGAAAGCACATGTATAATGACATTTATAAATTATTATTAGATTATTAGATGGATCAAGTCGAAGGGTTGAACTCATTATACAAATATCAGGCAGCATGATGATGATGGATCCAATATAATTAACAGATATAACATCATGAAAATAAATAAATATCCCACATTTCGCGAACATGTATATGATACCATAAATAAATTATAAAGTCATAAGTCTTAAGCCTTATGTTCTGGATTTGTAATACTGCAACGCTAATGATCAAACATCTGCAGTATTGTAACTCCATCAGCTCCCACATTTTAAAAATGTTGTACATATGGACGAACGCAGGTGCATCCCACTGCGATGGTTTTGTACTCGAGTCTCAAGGAATAGTTGTGCTTATCTCCTCGAATTTTCCTCAAGACCATGATTTGGGTGTAAATAGGTTTGGACTGGTAATCCTGGTCCTCAGTGCCATCTATCAGACATCCAGTCAGTGAACACTTCGCCACTGCGATGTTAGAAGGGTACAGGCTCTCGTCATGCATAAACCTATGAAACAAAATGAATCATGTGAAGTTTTAGGTTTGCGTGTTGCAACAGTCACGTTCTAATTCTAAAAACAACAAAGAAGCGCATGTGAATCTGATACAGAAATAACGGTTCATGATCATAACTCTTACAAATAAAAGTTCCAAACGGGGGTTTCGCAGTGATGCCATAGAAGAGCGTGCTAGGGTTAGCAAAGAACCGTTTATAGTGAACATTCGTAAAGAACCATTTTGCGTAGGGAAGAACAGTGGCAATAATTCTAGTACGAATCCATGGAAAGGTAATTTCGCGTGGATTGTCAATAGGGGGTTCTTCATGGAACCATAGATTATAATAAAGAATCTTTATTTTTAAGCGTATATACTAAGGTCTTACGTGTAGGTCCATGGAGAGATGGAGTCGTTGTTTATTGGAAGGTTCGGGTTGGCCGGGGATTTGAACTCAGGATCCAAGATCAACCGGTATGATGATGATGGATCCAATTCTTCTTGCTTTCCTTTCTTCGGAAGATGTTTTGAAGGTGCCCCCTCAGCTCCAAATGATATTAAAACAAGCCCCATCACACAAGCCACCTGTGAAACACAGACACTGTCATTTCAGATTCAATTGTATTAGCATTGCGACTTCGGCAACAAAAATCCTTAGGAGATATTAGCAGGCCGTCTTCGAACATTTCAGCAATACTCACCATTAGGAACTGGATGGTAAGCGCTGATGACATAGTTGCATTCATTTGACCTGTTTTTTTCTGATGTCTTCTGTCAGTCTTAAGTCTCGCTGCTCTACATTTGCAGTGGCATGTGCAGTTTATATAGAGAGGCCTGTTCGTGCACTTCCTTCCTGTGATGAATTCTCCCCATTGATGGTATTTTATGTTGTCATATTCAATGTGTCAGCAAAATCACTTGAGTGTATTGTGTCACTGCAATCAAATATCACACTCTGTTATTTCCTTTTGACAAATTTGTTTTAAACAATGCATTTAATGATGCACTTATACTTAACATTTTTATACAATGTTTACTTTCATTGTATAAGATATAAATGTTTCTTCTGCAGATTTTCAGAAGACTTCTCCCTATGACACGCTTGTGGTCCACACGTGATAACAATAATAAAAAAAGCTTATATTGTTCATTTTTTTTGTTGGAATCCCACAATTCTCACGGTTCTTCTTGCAATTCAGTATTTATTTTTTGTAATTCCTTTGGACACACAAAGTCAGAATTGTCAGATTTTAAACTTCAATCTGAGAAAAATCAGAAGTCAGGAGAGATAACAGACGTTGAGAGAGATCGCACAACTCTCGAGTAGCTTGGGGGCAGGGGGGGGGGGGCCACGGAGACAAAGACAAAAAGTAATTGCAATGTTTTCGCACAGTGTAATTACATCTCACAATTCCACAAACTTGCGTCTCAAGAAGTGAGTCCCTAATCGTACACTGACTTATCTTCCAGAAATCGTTTATCATATCTCACCAGTTCATCACTTTTTTATCTCTACAACTTCCATCAGGTCGACAATGACGAGGACAATGTCTAAATTGTTCAACAAAAAGCTAATTAGCTGGGTTAGGGGGGGGGGAGGGAGGGTAGGGAATTTGATGTCTCCATCTGGTCCTGAAAGGGCCTTCACACTTCTTACAGCCCTTTATTTATTTATATTGGCTATTAAAAATCTACCACCAAATGGACCAGTATATATTTATGTGTCGTGTGTGAATTCATTGATGTAATTTGGTACAATTTCACTCAACGTTCTTACAAATACAAAAGCATCCAAACTTTTGAATTGATGTTGAACTATGGTGTCTTATTACAATAAAATATTTAGTAATTTCTGTTTCATTCTCACTAAAGGCCATTTGTTTAAGTATTTTATTAGGTTTTTCACTGCGGAACTTTCAATATGTTGTGTTGTTTGAAGTTGTCTAAATACATTTTGTGCTCATGGCAACATATTATTGTGTTTTCTTCACCGTTAGCACTAGCAACCATTATATCCGACATAACCTACCCTGTGGCCGGTAAGCCGCGTCCCCTCCTTTCTGGATTCCTTTTTTTTTTTTTTTTTTCGGTTTGGATTTTTTTAGACTCAAAAAGGCATGTCTAAGCATTAATCAATAAGCATGTCTTTAATTAATTGAAACCATTAAGTGACACAATAAAATTTAACGCAATTAAAAAACAGGAGCAAATTAAATTAAAGTCTCCGAAAATTACTTTTTGTATTTTTCCCTTTTTTCTTCCCGCAAAATTCTAGAACTACTGGATTTCCATTGAATAGTTTAATTAAAGTTTACTAATCAAGCATGTCCTTTAATTTATAAAGATTAATTTGATTTTTATAAATAATTCATATATCTATATATATACACATTTTCTGGTAATAATTTTTTTTTTCTGGTAAATATTCCTTAAATATTGTTTTATTAGTAGTAATAGTACTACCATTACCAATATATTTCTGTCAAGTTAAACCAAACCTTTATTTCGATGGGTTGCTGCAAACTAAATTTATTTGTATATGATATACGATAGTTTCCACAAAAGAAAAGGTAAAATGGTCATGAAGAGAATTTTTAAAGTACTGGTATTAGTAAAACGAGGAATCATACCGTTTTTAAAAGCAGGGTATTGCGATACTTTTTTAGTGCAACACTACTGTAAAGATATCTTATGAAGCATCACAAGCATCTCATATTTCAGGATTTCAGCTCTAACAAAATAGCAGGACCGGGTCAAAAGAACAGCACTCTGTGCTGGTGAGGCTCCCGGGGCCCGGGAGCCCCCTCATTGCCCTCCGATCCCCGGACCTCTCTTCTGTGCTGCCTTCCTTCTTGCTGGTTGTGATTCTGTCCACTATATGTCAGCTCCCACGTTGCCTTCTGTTAATGCCAGCAACCTCGATTGACATAGTTTGCAAAAAGTCATATCGACATGGAGACTTCCGCCCCAGTGTCTGTAATGGCTTACATCTCACGGATGCACAGTTTCCCACCGGTGCTGGTTTACGACTGCGTCAGTTGCAGAGCAATTGCGGTCTTACCCTCTCCTACTCTGAAATTTCTAAGGATTGTGAGGAAAGGGCAGGGGCGCATTTTCATTACTCAGAATTGAGGGCGATGCACATGCAAATGACAGTAATACCATACAAGTAATCCCCCAAACCAGTATGACAGCTTTAAATACATGCATTTCAAAAGTGTTCTTGTTGTGAAGATCAATAAAGGATAGTCTTTGTTGTAAACCTTTAAGCAATATATACTTTGTTTCATGATTTAAAAATACTTAACGGGACAATTCACCCAAATATGAAAATTCTGTCATGTTGTTTCAAAACTGTTTTACTTTATACATATTTTGAAGAAAATTGTGATCTGAACAATATTGGACCCCACTGACATTCATTGGATTGACAAAAAATATGTTCCACAAAAGGAAAAAAAAACATACAGGTTTGAATCAACATGACAGAATTTTCATTTTTGGATGAAAAATGAATGATTCATTATTAGACCATAAACCCTGAAGTTTCCCAAAACCTGTTAAAATGTGACGCAGGCCTCTGACATCTTCTTTGAGTTTCCAAAGAAGCTCTGCAGCTCTGGGTGTAGGGTCGAGTGGACGCCGAGGCTGAATGTCAAACGAGAAATATGCAAATCCCCTGACAACTCGACTGGTGTAGAAAACATGTTCTCGCCGGGTCCTTAATCTTAGATCACTTTTTAACTTACATGAAAAGGATTTCATTTTTACTCACGGCCAGGAACAGGGCTTTTGTAGTGACCACATAAGTCCACAATTTGGAGAACCTTTAAAAGACTGAAATCCTCTAACCTTGAAACTCTTCCACGCCCACATAGTTAGTTACCTTCATTTCGCAAATATCTCTCATACGTGAGCATTATTACAAATCCCACTCTGATCATAGGTTATACATGTTACTCCACATATATATGTCCCAATATTATAAGCCCTTGTATTTTAAATTTTTTTATGAGTTACCAAAAGGCAGCACTCCTTAGTTATTTATGATGGCACTACTTGTATCATTGTAAAACCCAACTGATGAATCACAACGTGGGAGAACCCTTAAGTTTTCAGATTGTTTTTGAATAGGCAAGATTAATTTCACTCCATTGCAGCAGCTCTAAGGCTTGGGTTTCCTCCCCGAAAGCACGCCACAAAACGAAGGGAATGAAAAATTAAAAAAAAAAAAACCAAAAAAAAGAAAAAAAAAAAAAAAAAAAAGTGATAATGTCTCAACGGCAATTAGAATATTCTTATTTCGTCACAGTGGTCATGCTAATGGTTTTCTTTTGGCCACTCAATAAGTGGAAATCAAATAATGTATTTTATTGTGGTGAAATTACACAATACAGAGCCGGCTGATATGTCACAAAAGATCTTTGCTATATTTTCCTTTCATCAAAAGCAGAATGGTAAAATGAGGTCAGGGATTTGCTGAGTAGCTTCCGCTCGCTGTAAATGGTTTGTCATCAGTCAATTTGAAAGCAAGTAAAAAAAAACCTACACAGAGAGGATTCCCGCACTGGGAGCCGCCACATCAAAGAAAGGCATAACGGTGACATAGCACTGGGTTAAGCCACAGGGCAACCATGAAAAAAACTGCCCATTAATAGACGTCACACAATCATACTGATTAATTGTCAACTTTGCAAAATGTGGTTTCATAGTTTTTGAATGGCTGCTTTATGCTGATGATACTCAGCTCTATATTTCTTCACGGCCCTGCGAAACAACCAATTGGAAAAACAACAGAGGCATCTCGATAGAAAACTGAATGTGCGGTAATTTCTTACTGCTAAATTCTGAAAAAACAGAGGCGTTAATTATTTGAAACAAACCTAAAACCTCTGCATGTAATACCTAGAACACTGTCTAACACTTGATGGCTGCTCTTTCAATTCTTCGTCATCAGTTAGGAACCTAGGTTTGCTATTTGATAGCAATCTTTCCTTAGAAAACCATGTTTCTAGTATTTGTAAAACTGCATTTTTCCATCTCAAAATTATATCTAAATTCCGACCTATGCTCTCAATGTCAAATGCAGAAATGTTAATTAATGCGTTCATGACCTGTAAATGACGGTAAATTCCCCTACTATATACGGTGAAAATCTGTATTGGACATTACATGTAATTTTTTTACGGTAGTATACCGTTTTTGGAAGTTAAAAAGACCGTATAAATTTA
The DNA here is from genome assembly GCA_018155175.1 of Sinocyclocheilus anophthalmus. Classification (NCBI taxonomy): domain Eukaryota; kingdom Metazoa; phylum Chordata; class Actinopteri; order Cypriniformes; family Cyprinidae; genus Sinocyclocheilus; species Sinocyclocheilus anophthalmus. Next base: position 3,721 of record JADLZN010002165.1, on the reverse strand, counting down.
CAGTGAATAACCGTAAATTGACGCCCATAATTCCCGCTTTACTTTCCCCATTTGATGTTTTTTGTTCTTCTTAGTTTTTTCTTCTTGTTTTGTATTTTAGGGTTTGGGTGTTACACCTATGTTGTTAATTATGTTTTAAGTATTGCATTATTTCGTTTCAGTGTTTACCATGAGTTTTGGTTTAGTGGTCGTTTAATGACACTGTTTCACCTTCCTATATATGTTTATTATCTAAAAAGCTCTTGTGATGGGCTTTTTTTTTGTGTGGGGGGGTGTCTTTCATCATTTGACTTTCTCATCATCACCTGCATTTGGTGGTTATCAGTGTCTTACAAAGGTACAAAACAGATTCAGTACTTCAATAGGTTGGTATAATTTTAACATCCTATATCAGTTAATGAATTTACGGTATTTAACTGTAAATTTAAGTTAAAACCGTAAAACCTAAAATGTTGCTACCGTATTTTTTATGGTAAAATTCCGGCAACCACAGCTGCCGTTTTTTTACCGTAAATTTTACAGAATTTTTTTTACAGTGTAGAGTTCTTACTAGAACCAGGAAGTATGACCATATTAGCCCGGTTTTGTCAACACTGCACTGGCCACTGCGTTCTCAAAACTCTGGCAATACCTAGAATATCAAAATCAACTGCGGGCGTCAGATCCTTTTCCTATTTAGCGCCCAAACTCTGGAACAATCTACCTAACTTTGTTCGGGAGGCAGACACAGTCTGTCATTTTAAATCTAGATTAAAGACCCATCTTTTTAACATGGCTTACACATAACACACCAACACATTTCTAATATTCAAATCCGTTAAAGTGCCACAGGAAATAAGGACAAAAAAAAAGATGAGTCCTCTGCACAATGTGAGTTTGCTGCAGCCTGGAATTGAACTACTGGTTTCGTCTGGTCAGAGGAGAACTGGCCCCCCGACTGAGCTTGGTTTCTCCCAAGGTTTTTTTCTCCGGTCTGTCACCGATGGAGTTTTGGTTCCTTGCCGCTGTCGCCTTTGGCTTGCTTAATTGGGGACACTTAATTTCCAGTGATATCGTCGATGTAAGAGCCATTTTTTGTCTTTATTTTGAATTATGTATGTGTATGCCCAGTAGGAGTCACTCTTGGGTGATTGTTCACAGAATATAGGTGGGAACCTTCCTTCAGGTGAGAGGTGTTGCTGGAGGGAAGGTGCACATAGTTTTTTGACCGCTATGCTAGGCTGTTTGTACCACGCAATGCAAGTTGTTGTAAAGGTGAAGGACAGGTGGATTTGTTGACTGTTCTTTGGATTCTTGCCTACATGGAAATGAAGACCAGTAACGGTAAAATAAATCTACAACAATGAGCATTTTAACATCTTTTGTGGACATTCCAGTTAATAGTAATGCAAGCGTGCGTGTCCATTTACAAGCACCGTCCAGCATCCCTCAGCTGCTTAAAGTATTAGACTTGGCCGCTTACATTAGTCAAAAAACTTGTTTAATGACCTAAAAGGAACTGTGTTTAGCTGTGTTGGAGCGTTATTATTTGTTGAAATGAATTAAGTGGATTGTTGGAGGAGCTTAGCATTGACTTTGTTTGCATCGAGATCGCTGCAATCATGACGAGAGGACGTCGCAGCGTTCGCATCTGTGGGTTATACACGCAAGTCTCTCTTACTGGGTTACGGACCATCCATCAGCGCAACTAAAGACACCGGAGCTGTTCTACAAACGTCAGCAGAGGAGCTTTGTTCAAGCATTGGCGCCCAACGTGAAGAGGTATGTTTAGTAGCGCTACTTATTGTTGAATGGCCATTTAACTGCGTGTGCACACATTATGGTACGTAAATCCAATGCATTGGTTGTTAAAGAAAATAATTAACTTTGCGAACTAGTTTCACTTATCGCTTCGTAAACTCTTTTTTTGGGGCGGTTTGTCTTCATCCTTTTGATTTTCTGTGGATTATGGAGGCATCTGAAAGTGAGCACAGGCCTATGGAAATGCCACAGTTGAATGTTTTAAATGATGTTGATGTTCAAATGGACAAAGAAAAACGTGTTGTGAAATTAACTCCTAAAGCATTTGTTGCAAAGGTTGAAGGGTTGCAGAGTGATAGAAAATCTGTGTTAGCTAAAGCTACTAATTTAAGAAAAAATATGCAAGGTCTGATGCAACAAAGAAATGTAAAAGATGTACAAGGTGCTTTTGGTGATCTTTTAAATTTGTGTGATGAAGCAAAAGGTATTCATGGTTTGTTGATGGGTATGTTACCTGAAAGTGAGAAGGAAAAACATGACATATGGTTTAAAGCAAAAATGATTGTGAATAATGATTTTATTTCTGAAGTCAATATGTGGGTATTATGTACTGAAAATGAAGTTAGGCCTAATTTAAATGAGGTCATGCATGACAAGGTTGATGGTGTTGATCCACATGATAGTATTTCAAATGCTGGTAGTAAACGTTCAAGTAAAGCGAGTACATGCAGTAGTGTTTCTTCTGCCAGAGTTATAGCTGAGGCAAATAAGGCTGTACTGCTCGCTCGTATTGCAGCGTTAAAGGAAAAACATGCTTTGGAGGAGCAAGAGCAGATGATAAAGAGGAAAAAGGAGCAACTGGAGTTGAATGCAATGCTAGCAGAATCTACTGCTAAACTTGCAGTTTTACAGGCCTCTGAAAGTCACAGTGTTTCTAAAGCCTCTTATAATATGCATTCTCAATTGGAAAGGGAGAAAGCATCCTCAATTATTTTGAATCCAGAGGCAGAGGTGTTTGAATCGGCTGTTGGTAGTAAAATGGAAAACAAAGTATCAGCAGTGGATCCTCCTTTGGCATCTTCTGTGCCGTATCAGGACATTCGTCAGCAGACTTGGCAGGAATGTACGGACTTGGAAAGACAGAGTTCCCAGCATATACTAGGAGACACATCAGTGCAATCTCATGGACCTCTTGCATCTGATAGGACTTTTCAACATCTATCAGTTCAATCTCATGGACCTCTTACATCTGATAGAACTTCTGAGTATGCATCACTTCAATCTCATGGACTTCTTGCACCCAATAGGATTTCTCAGCATGCATCAGTGCAAACACATGGACTTCTTGCACCCAATAGGATTTCTCAGCATGCATCAGTGCAAACACATGGACGTCTTGCACCCAATAGGATTTCTCAACATGCATTCGTTCAAACCCATGGACCCCTTGCATCTGATAGGATTTCTCAACAGACATCAGTTCAGTCTCATGGACATCTTGCATCGAAGCCGAGGCACTAGTTTCATTCGGGAATCAAGATTACTTTATTGAACTCACTGATATAAGTACTGTCACTACCACATAAGTACTTCATCCACAATCCGTACTTAACCCTTGATGGTACCTCTATGTATGTGTGTTAGAATTTATTTTTTTAAAGATACCATCTCTTTTAAAGTGGAAAAACATTTTCTTTGTAAATACTGAACATCACATTTAAATTGTTCTATCCCTGTAGAAACAGTTAGATTATTTTTTCGTATACGCACTGATTCGATTGTTCAATTATTTTTAATAAAAAAAAAAAAGGAAATTATCGCAGTTCCGCTGTGGTAAAGCAATGCCCTATAAAAAACATTTTTCTTAATATTCTGTAAGACAATGTTAGACAAAATTGATCTGTGAAAAAAACAAGTAATTAATTAAATATGTAAGAGAAAAACATACAGAAATGCGTTTTATAGCACAATTTGAAGAGCA